>QODF01000051.1:2239940-2303213 GCA_024372805.1 Oostethus manadensis
TGTATATGTATATATATATATATATATATATATATATATATGTGTGTGTATATATATATATGTGTATATATATATATATTCTGTATATATGTATATACAGAAATCGGCTGCAAAAAATATGCCAGTCAAAGATCCTCTATAGTACCGGAGCGTGCTTCTGTTTTTGGGAATTTGCTGCAAAAAATACGCCTGTCAAAAATCCTCCATACAAGAGCGCACCTCTGTTTTCAAGAATCTGCTCGTCAAAGATCATCTATAAGACAGAAGGGCTCGACCCGAATATGCTAATCAAAGATCTCTAAAAGAGACGAGCACTCCTGTGTTTTTAGGAATCGGCTACTAAGATTATGTTAGTCAAAGATCCTCTATATGAAAAGGAGTGTGCCTTCTGGTTTTAGGAATTTGCTGCAAAAAATACACCAGTCAAAGATCCTTTATGAGACAGGAGCACTCTTTTGTTTTTAAGAACATCTATAAGTGAGATTACGGTGTTTTTAGGAATCTGCTGCTAAAATGACAGTACTGTTAGTTCTTTTTTGGTTATTAGGAACATTGCAAGTGTCCTAAGAACCCCCTCAGGACCCACAAGAGTGTAAATGTAGTCGTACTTGAATGCAGCCTCGGAACCCGTGCAGAATCCTCCCATCGGGTGCGGCTAAACCTCCGACGCTGACAGCCTTCAGCGTGGACTCCTGCAGCTCGCCATCTACTTGCATGCTGGCCTGAAAAAAACCACACGAGTCACGCGGCTCGGAGCAAGACGATCGCCATGACGACGATTTCTCACCAGGTAGAGGCCGTGGTCGACCGACAGAACGGCTTTATGCTGGCCCGCCGGCCCGCTCACGCTGCTGATGTCCAGCTGCAGGTGATGCCAGTCGCCGTCGTTCACCAGCACCTCCTCCACGCGGGACAGCGTGGAATCTTCCCCGCGGTGAAGGCCCATCAGCACGCTCCCGCCGCGCAGCTGGCAAGGTCAAAAACACAAGCGGGAGGTAATACAAAAATACATATATATAAAAGTTTTATAATTTTTAACCTAGTTGGATTTTTTTTATTGTATATGCTTTTTAATTTAACTTCTATTAACTATAAATTAGATTATGATTACACTTCATGTACTGCACTGTAGAGTAATTCAGTCACGTGCTGGACAAGCTTCAGCCAGCAGGGGGCGCCTCGAAGTTGCAATACTACTCATCACTTTGTTTTTATTTTTATTTCTTTACCATGGGTGTCTTTTTGTATTACTGCATCATTTTGGGTGTGTATATATTTTTTGTTTTAGTTTTAAGACTTTTATTTCACAGTGAAAGGAAATCATTTGCTAAAATACGGAAACAATAAAACAAAATAAAATAAAAAAATGATATTTTTGTAACTAAATCACGTCTTTTGGTGGAAAAAAACATCAAAAAGTATCATTATTTACACCAAATTCTTATTTCATTTATTAAGACTATTTTTATGTTAACTATTTATACCACATTTTTTTTAACTATTTTTTTTTAGTTTGGCTTTTTTGTGTTACTGGAAAATGTTTGGCACATATATTTTTTATTTATTTATTTTTAATGGACTTTTATTTCATGGTGAACTATCCCCTAGATTGACAAAGCAAATTTTTTGCAAAAAAACCCAAAAGCAATTAATAGTTTACATAATAACATCAAATTTTTAATTAACTATATTATTCATTTTAGGAAAAAACAAAAACATTATAATTATTTACAACAAATGATATATATTTTTCATACATTTCATTTGTGTACCACTAAATAATTTTTGGTGCAGATTATTTGTTTTTATTATGTCATTGTATTTACTGCATTACTTATAGGTAACCTATAAATAGATAAACAATTTCATGTGTTAAATTTGTTGTGTTTTTACTGGGAAAAATTGGGAAGTAATGCAATGAACAAAAATAAATAATATTTCTTTACAATAATATCATTGATTATTAATAGTTACATAAGCAGTACATACACCAAAAAATATCCCATAATACAAAAAGACACCTATTGTAAAAACAAACAAAAGGTAAAATAAAAAAATAGGTTAAAGATGTAAAAACCAAAATAATCTGGTGTAAAAATTGTTTTTCTTATTCGAAGCAAAACCAGTGCTGTTAAGTGAACATAAAATATGTCCATTGCCTGCAGAGAAGATGCCAAGGTCAAACGTGTGCTTATGTTGTGTATTTTACATTTCACTTACATCACATTTGACGCCCCCTGCTTGTAAAGAACAATTCCCTCCCCCTTATGCAGACATTTCAGCATAATATTGCAACATTCCTGTGCGCGCAGAAAAATGATGCAATTTCACCTGCAGTGTGAGGTTGTGCTGCAGGCCGGAGGAGATGTGCAGCAGCATGGCGCCCGCCTGCCGCGTGCGCAGCATGAGCTCCACGTGCCAGGGGACGGAGGCCGCCGTCGCCAGGTTGTTCCACTGCAGCAGGCTGTCGCCCAGGAAGCGTTGCGGGTTGGCCATAACTGCAATCATGTTGATGGCGAGACATTAAACGGCAGCAAGAGATCAGCACAATTTGTGGTGCCTCCTATGGGTTGTTGCAAAATGCTGTGGAAGACATCATGCTAGCAACCTAAATGAAGTTGGCCGCCCACCCCGAGCAAAACTTTGGTCTGTGTTTGTGCTGTTTTGTGCAATTCAACTGAACGTTTGTGCTGAATTTATTTTTGAGTTATTACAGTTAATCCCATAGATCGACCTAGGTGGCCTTAGTTGACCTTTAAGAAATGTGTAATATCTCAAAAACAAAAGCAGCACAAACGTTCATTTCAACTGCACAAAACAGCACAAACAAGATGAAAAAAATGAGACTATTTTGGTTTCATTCTGAGCATGTTGGGGGGCTGGGTGACCTTAGTTGACCTTCAAGAAATGTGTTTTATCTCAAAAACAAAAGCAGCACAAACGTTCATTTCAACTGCACAAAACAGCACAAACAAGATGAAAAAAATGAGACTATTTTGGTTTCATTCTGAGCATGTTGGGGGGCTGGGTGACCTTAGTTGACCTTCAAGAAATGTGTTTTATCTCAAAAACAAAAGCAGCACAAACGTTCATTTCAACTGCACAAAACAGCACAAACAAGATGAAAAAAATGAGACTATTTTGGTTTCATTCTGAGCATGTTGGGGGGCTGGGTGACCTTAGTTGACCTTCAAGAAATGTGTTTTATCTCAAAAACAAAAGCAGCACAAACGTTCATTTCAACTGCACAAAACAGCACAAACAAGATGACAAAAATGAGACTATTTTGGTTTCATTTGAAGCATGTCGGGGGGCTGATCATGCAATAGCCAAAACTTCCATCGTTAATATCTCAAAAACGAAAGCAGCCCATTCATTCATTTTAACAGCACAAACGGATGTGGCGGATTTGTTAGAAAAATAATAGCACAGGTAACACAGTAGAGGTGCATGTGTTGAGAATTTTTTTGCCATTTTGTGTGCAGCGGTTCAGGAGTAGAAGAGTTACAACTTTATACCATTTATTGCAGGGGGTGTTCACAATGCGGCCCGGGGGCAATTTGCTGCCCGGGGCTGTTTTTTATTGGCCAAATTCATAATTGAACAAGAAAACTGAAAATGGAAAAATCTGCAGTAATTTTACAAGAATAAAGTCAAAATATGAACAGAACAGGGGCCAATGAAGCTAACATGCATGTTTTGGGGATTTGGGAGGAAAGCGGAGTACCCGGAGAAACCCCCCCCACACACGGGGAGAACATGCAAACTCCACACTGAGATGCCCAACGAAGATTTCAACCCTGAACCTCCTGACTGTGAGGCCAATGTGCTACCCACTCGACCACCGTGCGGCGAGTGAAAACATTAGGTGAGAAAATGTATTTTCACGAAAAAAAGATGCAGTTTCAAGATAACAAGCTTTTAATATTATGAAAGAATAATGTAGTTTTTCTTAAGTTGTAATATGGGGAAAAAAGTAATAACAATGTTTTGAAAATTAAGTTGGAAAAATGTTGGAAAGAAAGTCAAGAAATTGTGCAAATAAAGCCGTAATATTCCGAAACGTTCCGAACCATTTTCCTTTACGCGGCCCTCGCAATTCCTCACACCTTTCCTTCCTATCCGATCTTGTTTTCCACCGGAACGCCACAAGCTCACGTTGCCGTAAACCAGAAATCAGCGGCAAAATCAAGGCCGCCGTGTATCGGGCGAGAGAAAGCGAAACCGCGGAAGGGATAAGATAAATCGTGCGTGTCTACGGGACGGCGAGGGCAATGAGTCCTGACGCTGCCATGTTTGCATCGAAAACCCGTTTGACTGACGCCGACTGTGAGGGAAACCGGCCATCAAATTGCAACGATAATGGCCAAAAATGCAGCATTTCCTGCAACACTTGAACACCACATAGTGCATTACATCGCGGCAGGGCGGAGTGTTGAAGGTGGCCTCGTGAAATACTACTTTTTGGAAAAATCTAGCCCCTACCCAGATTTTTGGTAAGGGAACGTGCCGTTTTGTGTGTCTGTAGCTTTAATGCTAATGAGCTGTCTGTCCGCGTCTCTCCCCCACGGTTTTAAAATGCGCTTTTGGCATGTGCGCTGTCACACTACGCTCTGCCTCCTCTGCAACTGACAGATGAGGAGTTAGCAGAACGCCAAGTTGCATTTTAAGATGTGCAGAGAAGCCTTTTGGGAAAAAAAAGTGTGCCTTTTACATTTATACTGCAACTCTGTTTGGTGACCACCTTCCTACAGACCAAGGGTGGGCAAACTTTTTGACCCGCGGGCTACACTGGGTTAAAAAAAATTTCAAATGCCCGCAAGGCATGCTGAGTAGTCCAGAGGCAACAACAATATGAACATTTTTTTTCTTTTTGAGCCCACTTTGTGTCCCCTTTGTGTCCCCCATCCCTTTTGCGTAACGGAGCACCTTCTTTAAGAAGGCTTCCCTTCTGTCAGCGCTGTTGGCGTTTCACGCCCGTGCACAAGTTGACTCGGGGGTTTCTCCCGCTCTCCCCGCCTCACCTCTTTCGCAGTTCCTTCCGCCGAAGCCGAGCGGGCAGTCGCAGCTGAAGGAGCCCCACAGGTTGACGCAGGTTCCTCCCTTCAGACAGGAGTTGCTGTTGCAGAAGTGTCTCTTGGCGGAGCACCCTGGGGGGAGAGAAGAAGAAAGTACTCTAGATCGCGTGTGGACTTCAAAGCAGAAGCAAAGCTGCTGAGCGCTCCGGAGGCTGGTACCGGGCAGCGTGCCGTTGTTAGCGATGAAGCCGGCCATGTCCACGCGCTGGTTGTCCACACGCAGGTTCTTCATGCAGCCCACAAACTGGTGGTTGCGGACGGGGAAGTCCTCCGGGAGCTTGGGGACACCCCCGAGCAGCAGCGGGCCGGTCAGGTCCAATGATCTGACGGCACACGACGACGTTTAAAGGAGTTCTGTCCTACGTGTCGCGCTGCATGGTGTGGAAGTGCCGTAATCATGAGGTTGGTGTGTTTATGGAGTTAGCATTCGTTTTGAGCGGCCGGGTACCAGAAGTTCTCACATCACAACTTTAGCAAGTCCCCGAGCGTCCAGAAGTAACAGGCACAGTTTGGGCTTAAAAAGAGGAGCCAGAAAGTCTTCTTTCTGGGTGTATATCTCCGGACTGAGGCGGCAATGGGAGGATTTTTTTGTTTTCCGGGGAACTAAAGACCTACAACGCAGTCACTGCTCCACCTGTTTCGTGAACAAAGTACCATTAGAGGCCGGTTTTCCCAAATTCATCTCTGCGGTTCCGAGTAATGTGGTTGGACCCCTGGCCAAATGCAACGGAATCGGCGCGATCGGGTTGCAGAACTCCAGGGCAGGAAGGTCGATTGGTTGCATGCAAGTGAATTTCAGCGCCACAGGATTCCTTGTTTATGAAGTTAGAGCATAGAAAGCCTGTTAAGGACCTTGTATTTATTATTAGAGCCCTCTATGTATGAAATAGCACCCCTAGACTTACCCAATATACATAGTAGATATACCGGTTCACACGCCAGCTTCAGGAGACCTCCTCGTCCTTCCGGTTTGCGTACAGTACTAACTCTAACCCAGTACTGCAGTAGCTACGGACTCATCGGTGTAGCATTACTGACACCTACTCAATGCCTTATATTTGTATTTGGGTTCATTTAGCCATATTTATGCTGGAGAGTGTTCCATGTGGGCAAAAATGTACAACAATTTGCTTTTTTTGCAAATAATAAGCAATAACAAAGCAATGGTGAATGAATGTATACGTTGTTGACAGAGTGAAGAAACTGAAAGTGCAGTTTTACGCTGGGTGAAGTATTTTTTAAAAGGAATGTACTATAGTGGCCCCACTGGGACGCAACAGAAACGGAAAAGCCTGTGAAAATCCCAAGATCTCTTTAATCCATGCACACTTTTGCACTAAAAGCCTCATTAAGGCAGAAGCGCATGAAAGATTCATGGCAGAAGTCGTGCGTTGCGTTACTATTAGCGCCTGGGGATGAAAACGGAAAAGTGGTAAACATGCAAGGGGGGCGGGAAAAACCCCGGAGATGTGGCGCTTCCTAACTTTACTCCTCGCGAGCACACGGCAAAGTTTACCCGGCGTCTTACTTTTTGCTGCCCGATTGGCGTCCCTGCGCAGAGCAGGTGTAGTTTCCGATCACGTGGCCAAAGCGCAGCGCCACGGGATGGTCGCAGTTGTCCACCGTCACCACCACCACCTTCTGGTCTGAGGGACCCTGAGGCAGTCCGGCCTGGTTTAGGATGGGCTGCACACGCACACACACACATCACACACACACATCACAAATGTGAACTACAGTATTTTACAACATAGGTAAATATTTCTCACCATATACTGTATATATATGATATGTACATATACATGCATATAATACTCTATGTATACATCTTGTTTTTTAAATCTACTACACTTAAAAGTGTTTCAAATGTTAATGCCTGTCTGAGAAAAGTGTCAAAAGCGTTGAATTATAAATAATTCAATATAAACTGTACATATTTTAAAAGGTGAGATCTTGCAGGAAACTGCAGGAAATATGCGACTGACACATTAAAAGTCTTGACGGGCAGCCACGCGGCTATTTTTAACACGTGACTATTTTTGGCCGATCAGCGTTCACAAATAGCAGCGGGGGGGGGGGGGCTAATGGAACACGTGCTGCACGGAGGGAAGGATTTTGGGTAAATAATGCGCATTGTTTGCCGCAAAGCTGAGCCCGATTAAGCGTCGCAGCTTTGAAACTGGAAAAGGATCAGCCGGAAAAAGTTCAAAAGTCGGCTGATTTCCGCCGCTCTGGCGGGGTTTAATAATTCATACAATAACAGCCATCGCTAACGGTAGCCCATGGCCGGTAACACACACGCACGTGCGCGCGCACACACACGCACGCATGCACGCCAAAGAAGAGGGGGGGGGCATCATCCTCGTCAACAAAAGCTCGTCTTCATTGTCTGGGAGGCTTGCAAACAAAAGCCGGTGGGAGGGAAGGGGGGGCTGCAGGGGTTGGAGGATGATGATCCCATCAATAAAGGTCGTGACCTCTTGTCCAACCCGGCAGTTTCTCCGAGGTCACGCGGAGCTCCTATTAAGTCCCAACGCGGGTTCAAGCTGGTGACCACGCCTCCCATGCGACCTCCCACCAAAATCCCCCGCCCCCGCTGGCGCAGCAGGAGCTCAGGCCGGTCAGACGGGATTTGGGAATTAGCTCGTCTCGTACGCGCAGATGTCGGGTTTTGCTTTGACGAATCGACTACAGCGCAACGCAGCGTGTTTACGTTTGCTGCACACCTTGCCGCGGTGCCCCCGCTCCCCCCCCACCACATGCTGGTGCAGGAATGCTTGTGTGAATTGGCAGTTTCTGTCAGTCTAGCCCAGGTCAGCTGTGCTTACAGATGTAGCTCACCACCACCGACGTTGGCGTGGGCGAAAGGCGGCTTTTAACTGTTGAGCACATAAATGCAATCGGTTATTACTGGTTTTATATTAATATGCATAACTACACAAAAAAGCTAATATATTCAGATATTTGTAATATTGGAAGAAAACCCAATACAGCAGGGGGGGGTGAACCTATTTTTCTGCCAATTTTTATAATTCATTTATTTTCTTCAAATAGAAAGTGTTTATGACAAAAAATATTAAAAGTGTGACAAACATGAAAAAAAAAAAAATGGCTACAGGAACGTATTTTTGAGCTGTTTTTTTCATAATTTAAAATATATATATTATTATTTTTTATGTATATTATTATATTAATGTATTGTATTTCATTTGTATTTATTTAGGTACATTTCCCCCCAGTAATACACACATACAGTATATTGCCAGAATGAATCAGCAAACCTCATTTAGATTTTGGGGGTTTTCCTTTTAATGAGACGCGCTAGTATGACAAAAATGGCATAAAGTAAAAATAGAAAATAAAAACCGGTGTAGTACTGATCTGGGGCAGGACAGATTCAAATATTGGAAAGTGGAAAATAATAAATATAAAAATGATTTTCCAGCGGTTCTTCTGCGGGGGAAAACAACTTTGCGGCGAGCTTGTTAAGTCCAAGGCGCCTTTTACTTTTTCCACTGCGTTACAAATTTGTTGATGATGAAAAAGGCAAACACGGCGTTTAAATCATCTGACGTGTTCTTTTGCTTCTTCTGCTGAAAGGTCCGGAACAGGCAGCGCTCCAGATTGGATGCTCCTCCGCCGACCTCCGCTGTCATCCGTCACGGCTGTTGACCGGCCAATAAGGGCCTGGCTGTCAGCGCGGCATGGGGCCGCACGGGGCCCCGTCCTGTCAGCGCTGATCGGAAGGTACATATTTGCTCAAGTCCACAACAGGAGCATTATGGGAATATGAGTTTCCTGACACAAAAGGTGGACACGCAGCGATCAAAGATTGATTGGAAACGCCATAGCAACAAGAGCGCCGGGCCCTGAAGCGCCGTTGAAAGCCCCGAGTCAATACGTCACCCCGCTTTTCATCTGCGGGCACCGTCCCCGGGGCCGCATCATTCACTGCCCCGCGGTCCCAAAGGAAGCCGAGCCGCGCACAAAGGCGGCGGTCATTGCCATTCTCCGCAGCCCCCGCTTGGCGTGAAAGCCACATTTCAATGTCAAACCCCGCCCCCCGCAGATCGGGACGGGTCCTCCAGGGGGAGGGGTTTCTACCTCTGACATCAAGTCACACAAATATAAGACGACCCACGGAAAACCAGCATATCTTCATGCGTTGGGGGAAAATATTTGTCATTATTTTTGGGGCAAACCTATTTCTTTGCCCGGTGATAAACGGTAAAATATCATTATCAACATGCATTGCTGCAATAAGGTCACCCCAAATACTTCACTCTGCACAGTTTTAGCTTTATTTGTTGTGCTTTCTCCTAACATAGAATGTGCTATTATGGTTTGAAAATATTTAACAAATGTATAATAACATTTGATCATTGATCCCATAAAAAAATATATTAATATAATGCACCAAAATCAAGGTTCAATGACTTTCCAAAATGTTATTTTAAGAGGCGCTATC
Source organism: Oostethus manadensis (assembly GCA_024372805.1). NCBI lineage: Eukaryota > Metazoa > Chordata > Actinopteri > Syngnathiformes > Syngnathidae > Oostethus > Oostethus manadensis. Next base: position 2,249,487 of record QODF01000051.1, read on the forward strand.
ATGGCAAAAAAAGTTAAAGATTTTTAAAAAATGTTTTCGTTCTGATTAGGGTGGAATTTGTAAAAAAGAGGCAAGTTTGAAAAAATCTGAATTTAATACAATTTATGTTTTGGATTTCTTTAGTAAGAAGTGTTTTTATGACAAAATGGCCAAAAGATGGTTAAACATATTTATAAAAATGAAAAAAGACGTTACAGTTCGTAATAGGAGTGTAAAGATGACTACAGGGTTGTTATTTCATGCCTAGAGGGCTTTAATAAGGCTAAAAACTGCATTTAGAAGGTAGTGAACAAGTTTTTTGTTTTTTTTAACTACAACAATATTGTATTAGCATTAAAAGACAGGTTATGATTTGTAGCATTCTACAATGGCCACTAGGTGTCGGTAAAGTTACATTAAGTTACATTGCTAAGACAAAAGCCACCGCAGGAAGTACAAAACCCAAAGTAGAAAACAAACAACAAGGAACTGTCCAGTTGCTAACACTTGTGAATCTACATTATATTATGTCTTATTTTCTCTTAATATGCCTACCAAATTGTGTAAAGATGATTATAGGGGTGTTATTGTGCCCTGCGATTGACTTGCGACCAGTCCAGGGTGTACCCCGCCTCTCGCCCAAAGTCTGCTGGGATAGGCTCCAGCATCCCCGTGACCCTAATGAGGATAAGCGGCATAGAAAATGGATGGATGGATGGATAATCAGGTTTTCAGTGCACTAACTACAAAATCATTAGAAGTATGAAATACAGTGACACATAAAAAGCCAAGGTTTTCAGCAGGTGGACCACAGTCTGGATGGGGACCCAGATGAGCTTCTGTATGGACCCGCAGAGAAAATGAGATGCTTCCTATGCAGTGTGCACATTTGTTCTGTTATATTTATTACCTTGCACATTTTCTGGTTATTGCAGTAAAATCTTTGGACTTTGTCCAAAGTCTTCCTCATTTAGGGCTGAAGATAATGAAGTTTCACTTTAATGAAATGTGCACTAAAAATGTTCTTGCCTACCAAGTTGGGCTAGCGAGTCCTTAATGGCGAGTAAAAGCCCTTTCATCACGTCCGCGGCCGCAGTCATGCTATCATAGACGCCGAATAGAAAACGTGCACGTCGTGGGGCGGGGAGGGGGGGTCATTATGATGCAAAGCGGCTGCCTCAATGGACTCCGAATGTGACCGGGAATGCGAGGAGACGGCAGATTCCAGCGCATTCCTTCCTGATTGAGATGTTGAGTGGTTGGTATGGAGAAAAATGGATGAGTTCAGTCCGATCAGTCTGCAAAAGTAATGCCTGACCCCCCCTTGCACCCCCGCCCGGGGCTAAAACAAACCTACCTTGTTGTAGTAGAGGATCTCCACCACATGCCACTGGCCGTCGCTGACTCCGCCCACAATGAAGGGCGATACGGTGGTTTTGGTCTCGCCTGCGGAAACAAGAAGAGATTTTAAAAGACCAAGTGAATAATAGACGGTTAGTATTCGAGTGCTTCTCACCTGCAGAGAAGGTGACCTGGATCTGCTCACTGATGATCTCCATGGCGATGAAGTCGTGTTTCTCATTGAAGCGGCCGTTGTACAGCAACAAGCCGTTGGCCTCTCTAGTGGCGAATCTATTTGACAATAACGTGAAGCCTTGCTTAGTATTTACATTTTTGGATGTATTATTTGTGCATTCGGGTGCATTTTATTCCTTTATTTTTGTCATTTTACTTACAATACAGTATAACAATATCTTTATTTTATAATATAATATAATGCAATTATATGAATATTATATTGGGAAAAAATATGTATATTTATTCATTTTTTTCACAAATTGTGTAAGTATTTTAATAAAACAAAACAGATGAAATAAAAAAGAATTATCGATACATTTTGCCATGTGGTACATTTTATGAATTTATTTAGGTGTTTGTAATTTTTACATATTAAATTCAATAAATGAATATAAAAATGGATGGAAACAATATATATAATATATTTATAATATATATATAGTATAATATAGTGTATCATATAATAATTGGGGCCGCACGGTGGGTGAGTGGTTAGCACATTGGCCACACAGTCAGGAGATCTGGAAGACCTGGGTTCAAATCTCCGTTGGGCATATCTGTGTGGAGTTTGCATGTTCTCCCCGTGCGTGCGTGGGTTTTCTCCGGGTACTCCGGTTTCCTCCCACATTCCAAAAACATGCATGTTAGGTTAATTGGCCGCTCTAAATTGTCCATAGCTATGTATGTGAGTGTGAATGGTTGTTTGTCTATATGTGCCCTGCGATTGGCTGGCGACCAGTCCAGGGTGTACCCCACCTCTCGCCCAAAGTCTGCTGGGATAGGCTCCAGCATCCCCGTGACTCTAATGAGGATAAGCGGCATAGAAAATGGATGGATGGAATATAATAATTGGACAATATAAGTGATGCGTGAGCGCAGTAATAAATCAAAGGGGTCTTTTGTGGCAAATCTAAAAAAAATACCTGAAAAAAAATGTAAAACCATAAAATAAAACACAATAATGATATTGATTGCACCTGTCAGTCCAAAATGATCATTATTATCCTGCCAAAGGCACAAAATTCACCTTGTATACAATAAATCATGGAAAACAAACAAGATGTGGGAGGTATTGAGTACGACGATGATGACGATGATGATGTCATCACCAACAAAAACCACGCAGGCAGATGGAGAAGTTCAAAGCAGAGAAGAAGAAGACGTCTGTGTGCCGCGAGTAACGACTGGCACGTTAAACAACACGCAGATGAGAAACTAGCACGACGTCAACGTGGCGGCGTGGGCGGGAGGTGACGGCGAATAAGTGTGTGTGTGCGTGCGTGTGTGTGTGTGTGTGTGTGTGGAGAGAGGGAGGAAATGATTATGCGGCTTCACTGCATCGCTATCTGTCTGAGATGTGTGAAGCAATAAATAATGATCCGTGTATGACAACATATTCATTATCATGTGATATCGTGATATCACTCAACAAGGTAACCGACTAAGCCGTGTATCTGTCTAGCTATCTAGCGATCTAGCTAGCTGTCTAGTTATTGTTACACATCCTCTAGTTTTTCTCTGTTTCTTTTGCCTTAGAAAATGACGAGATTTATATACAGGAAGTGTATTCATTCATATAAAATATTTATAATGACTGATTGTATTGTCTTTGATTTTGACCTTATTTTCTTGATATATATTTGTTATTAATTATACTATTTATTTGTATTAAATGTTTTATTAATGTATTATTATTAATTGTTGTAGCCGCAACGGGGAACAGGCCAGTGTCCTTTTGTGCCGGTCCCAAGCCCGGATAAATACAGAGGGTTGTGTCAGGAAGGACATCCGACGTAAAACTTTGCCAAACCAAAACATGCGAAGCAGACAAATGGCTTCCATGCCGGATCGACATGGCCCGGGTTAACCACGCCCACCACCTTTGCTGTTCACTGTTTTTACTCCATTTATTATCTATCTTAAATATTTGTATTTTTTATAATTTTGTACTTAGTTATTTGATATATATATTTATTTATATTTATTGATTTATTTGACTTATATTGTATATTATAAGTACGATTTATTTTTTTATGTATTATTAATTTGTTACATTATATATATATATTTATTATTTATAATTAGAACATTTTTTACACCATTTATCTAACATATTTGTATTTATTTTTCAAACATAATTGATGTGTATTTATTATTTATAGTATTTATTTTTTATGCTGTGTATTATTAATTTATGACATCTTAGTTATTATTTTTACTTTTTTGTACTCCATTTATCTTAATTATTAGTATTTATTGGATTTTGTACTTATTTATTGATATATATTTATGAATTTTACTATTTGTTTATTACATGTAATGTGCATTTCTTCTTATACAGTTATAAAGTTGTATTACGGCATTTATCATATATCTTAAATATTTGTATTAATTTGATTTTGTCCTAGCTGCATTTAATTTTAAATATATTCATATATGACTGATTTATTATTTACCACTTTTTGCTTTTCATCACTGGATAAGCTATTATTATTATTATTGTATAGTATTATTATTATTTTTACTATTATGTCATTAATTAGATTTTATCTTAATTTATTTGATATATATTTATAAATAGTACTGGTTTTAGTTTATTATTACATTATTATTGTTATTATACAGTTTTTGTACTACTGTTTATCATTCATTAACTATTTACATTTTTAAATACATTTTATGAATATGTGATTTGTTTTATAAATTTTTTTTACTACTTTGTTCCTCTGTCTTGTATCGCTGTATGCTGCAGAATCTACTGTAAAGTTGTGGTGGTAATCCTCGGGGTTGGATGAAATAAGCTCGGCTTCTTCCTGCTGCTTTTCAGACATGGCGGATGGTGTGAAACAAATCCAATGCAGGCTCCCAGACAACATGAGCAGCCCCGCCCGCCCCCTCGTGCAGCGTTCTTACAGCTGAGAGGACGCGCGGGGCACTGCCCCGATGGACTACTTACTCAGAGAAAGCCAAATGGGCACCCCGGAGGAGAGCTGCGGAAGGTTAATGACCTCTACTGTCAGAAAAGAAAACGCACAGCGCTAAAATAACAATCCTTCCTCCTTTCCGGCATATCAGTTTAAAAGGCTGCACTATACCTTGCCCCCCTCCCACCCTCAGGCCCTGGGAAGTATGAGGGTAATGATCTGGAAGTAACAAGGCACTCATCTGGCGGGGCCGTGCGTCGCATTAGGCAGTAAAAAAAACAACCAGTCTGCCCGTATGTGGGGAACCGTGTCACGCTACGCTAACAGGCGGAACACGTGTGCAGCGGGGGGGAATAAGACGCCACCTTCAAGGGTTGGTGCTGTTTAGGGTTTTATTCTTATTATTATTCTTGTTGGAATATTTTTATGCTTTGGCTTTTAACCCAGCAGGAACATTGTCTTTGATTTCCTTTTTGACTGGATTTGGATTTAAATCCTTATCTTGTGTTTTTACTTGCGTTTTAGCTACTGCGTAGCATGCGCTTGAAAAGAAAAAGTGGCTTCAGCATCCAGCGTGGCAAGTGAATGTCTGCAAAGTATAATTCCTAAATGGGATATTTTTACCGTTAAAGTGTAGAAAACCTCTTTACCGGCTTCTAAATATTATTTTTAACACTACTAGAGCACTCCGGACATGAAATAGCAACCCTATATTATACCGTTACACTGCTATTACCCAATATAGTGACATATTAGAAATAAATAAGACATAATATAAACTCTAATGTTTAATCACAGGTAAAAATATGTTTTTATTTACAATAAGTAGGTATGTAAATCTCAGAGTTCACCAATTTGCCGTGCAACTACGATAACTACATGAATTTTAATGCAAAGAGATATCAAATATTGGTAATATGGGATAATTCTTTTTCCAAAAACAATAGTCAGAAAGCGCCCCATTTTTGAATGTTGGATGGTCCTTGAACGCACCTTCTTTGTTCTCAAGCTACTATATTGTATTTTTACCCTTTTTCTTTCACCTCGTATTTGCTCCCAAATGCTGATTCTGTGTGGGAATGCATGACTGATTATTATTCGCATTATTACTATTTTTTGTGCTACACAACCTCTTTGAAAAACCAACTCCTAAAAACACTCGATAGTTGCGACACTTTCTGCGATACATCAGCTGCGTTATTATTCATGTTAACATAACACACTGGCTATGCTCTGCTATCCTATGCTACGCTACGCTAGCATCAAATCTCAGCCTCGACCGAAGAAAACGCGACGCTCACATTCTGATCTGAACCATCACAACACGCTCCGCTTCCCGGGGCGAGACCTGATCCCCGAGCCCGCCTCGGGGCTCTCGGTATCGGCACCTTTTACTTTGACCCGCCACTGAGATACACAGCACTTTCAAAACCGGTCGGAGCAGTTGCCCATCAAAGAGACAGTCATCCGAGCCGGACTTAAAGGAGTCCCTGGAGCCCGCCAGGAGGCCAGGTGAGGAGATCTTGGTATTTGGTATTTGGCATGCCCCCCCCACCCCCACCTGACATCCTTTCATCAGAAACGCCTTCACATGAAGCTACGCAGCACTTCAGCTCCACTGCACGGGTTCTGCTGCTATTTTCGGGTTCTAGAACGTGACACTGAAGTGGCTCTACAGAGAAGGGCGATACTGAGAGGCGTGCGGAGGCGGATGAATCACTCCGCAAAGAGCAGCGATACAGGCGCTATTGGTGATTGCTGCTGAAAACGACACAGTTGATGCGAGTATCGCGATACAGGCGGTGCAGTATGCAAATGATACCGGTAGCACGTGTCATTCAAGTGTTGTGCGTAGTGATGATGCTGGTGATACAGGTCACATTCAATATGCGATACAGGTGATGGAGGAGGTGACACGGGTGATGCTTTGTAGAAGAAGTGATTGTGATATAGGTGAGGCGGTGATGTCTTTGATATCGGCACTGTAGGTGTTGAAAGCCATGCAGGTGGCGTGAGTGATACAGGCGCTAAAAATGATGTAAATGATACCGGTGTGGGGTTAAGACGGTGATACGGATGTTAAAGGTGATGCAGTTGATGTCGGACATGCAGGTATCACAAGTGATACAGGTTGTGCAAGAGATGTGAGTAACACATGTGATGTTGACGATACAGGTGTTGTATTATGATACTGGTGCCTGAGGTGATGCGGGTTATGCGAGCGATACCGGCATTACAGGTGTTAAAAATGCGAGTGATGTTGCACGTGATGCACATATTACAGGTGGTTGGGTGATACAGGTGGTGTGAATGACACGGGTGAAGTGGGTGATATCACTGATAACGGCACTATAGATATAGATGTTCATGTATATGCTGCTAGTGATATTGCAGACTTTGGAGATGATACAGGTGGCGCCTGAGATGTGAGAAATGCACATGATGCGGATGATACAGGTGTTGTATGTGATACGACTAAGTGGGGATTAGGTGATGCAAGGTATGAAGGATGATACAGGTAATGCAAGGCACTTGCAATGATACAGGTTGCGATGAAGCAGGTGATATCATTAAACTGCAAACAGTAGTACAGGTATAGATGTTGCAAGTGATATCGGAGACACAGGTAATATAGATGATACAGGTGGCACAGGAGATGTGAGAAATGCCTATAGTGCAGATGATACAGGTGTTGTACGTGATACAAGAATTAGGCGATGCACGTTTGCCAAGGATGATACAGGCAATGCACTGGCAATGATACAGGTTGCGATACAGGTGATGTATGTGCTGCAGTTGATCCAGGAGATATAAGAATGTGATACAGGTATGCTATGCGGGTAATGTGTGTGTGTTGCATGTGATACAGGTGTAATGTGAACGATACAGGTGATGGAGATGATGTATGCGATGCCGAAGATACAGGTGATGTTCTGTATGTGATACAGGTGTGGTATGCTATGCCGGTATTATGTGTGTGTGTTGCATGTGATACAGGTGTAATGTGAATGATACAGGTGATGGAGATGACGATGCCGGGGATACAGGTGGTGTGCAATATGTGATATACGCATGTGACGATGATACAGGCGATGATAAACAGCAGGTGGTACAGGAAATGTAGCTGATGGAAGTGATGCGCTCCACGTATGGGATACAGGCGAAACAGGTGATACGGGCGAGCGTGGGGACTCACGTGAGCGAGACGGTGAAGTGGAAGCGTTGACGGAGGCCCTTGAAGGTGAGGAAGGAGTGCGGGGGGAAGTTGCGCGTGGTCATCTCGCAGTACGGCCTCTCGTATCCGCCCGCTGGACACTCGCATTTGAAGCCGCCGACCAGGAGGTTCACGCACACGCCGCCGTTCCTGCACACGCCGGGAGCACAGCGGCCCGAGCGGGACGACAGCTCGCAGCGCTCTCCTAGGACAAAGATGGAGGACGGGAGCGTTAAACAAAACATTTCCCAAAACTGTCAAATAAACATGAAACTGGCAGAACAACAGCAGAGCAAATCTGCAGCAAGTTCACAAAAACACAGTCAAAATATTAAGACAAAAATCTTTGAAAAGAAAGGTCATTTTACTAAAAACACTACAATATTATGAAAAAAAATGGTCCTTTCAAGTTGAAAAAGTCATATTACTTTGAGAAACAACCAAAACAAAAACAAGTTAGTTGCGGGAAAAGCGATATGATTAGAAAAATAAAAGCCAAATATTATGAAATGTAGTCATAATATTACTAAAAGAACATTTACAAGAAGACACTTGAAATAGTTTTACAAGAATAAAGTCCAAATATTGAGAGACAAAAGTCGTACTGTGACAACAAAAAAATTCAAAAAAAGCTCATGCTAAAAATATCTGTAATTTTTGGAAAATTAGGTTGGGGAAAATTATATTATTGTTATGTTATAGAATGAAACTGGACCAAGATTATTAAAAATAAAAATAAATAAACAGCCGGTTTGGAAAAAACTGTATTTTATTATCTTTCTTTTTATAATGCATTGTAATTATAAATGTATTTATTATTTTATTTATGTACTTTCTTTTTTACTTTTATTCTTTTCCTCCTCCTTTTCCTTTATCAATATTTATAATGACTATTACATAAAACCATTATAATTGTAAAAATGAAAAGTTTACATTGTTTTGACTTCTGTAAATATATTGGCATTACTTAAAGTGAGAAATGATTAAATATTATCATTTTTGAGGAGTTGATATTTGAAGCTTGCTGGCCAAAGAATGCAAAGTGAAAATGATAATAACCACATTTGTCATAATATCAGAAGATGAGCCATCCGGGGAAACGGGAATTCCAGCGTCTGCTGTGATGTTGTGAAGGAATTCCTGGAGCAGATAGTGCTAGAATAGATTTGGGTTACAGATGATCCTAATGATCAATAATCAAACGCGTCACGTGTGGATGTTTGCTGCCGGCCGTGAATCATTAAGGCGGGAAATGGTGCAGGAGACGCGCCGGGCGGGTGGATGTTTCGTGCAAACGCGTTCAATTATGGATTTCAAGAGACGTCAGTCAAATGGCGATTTGATACTCGCCCAAAGCTTGGCGAGAACATTAAAGACGAGTAAACAACCTCATGAAACATTGAGGGTCGGGCGTCATGCGTCAGGAATGCAAAGGCGCACGTTGCAGCAGGAAGTCAACCGTCGATGGACCTTTCCTCGGGGGATCCAAAACCTACAAGGGCGCTGTCGGGCTGCTAGGTAACGCAGGAGCCTGATCCCCTTTGGACTCCCAGGAAGCTGAACTTTGATTAGAGCAGTTCAAACATCATGAAAGGATGTGGTCCGCGTGCTAACGGAGCAGGAGCCAACGCGGCTTAGAAATGGTTTAGGTGGAGGATTTCCCCCAAACAGCTCAGCCGCCCCTGCAAGCTGCGACCGTCTTTCCCAGCGCCATGTTGGAATTCTTGTTCCCCCTTGATGAACAGCGGCGCCCCCACTAATACTCTATTAAAGGGGATACATGAAATATAATGCGACGTATTTAAAAAGTTACAAAATACGATCCTATCATACAATTTTAAAAATGTGTACAAATATTTCAAAAAGTAAAAAGAAAATAAATGTAAATAAATATGAATATATTTACATAAGTAAAAACAATTAAATATATCTAAAGTATTGTCGCTATTATATTCAAATTAATAAATAAAATAATAAAAAACATAATGCAACTGTATTTTAAAAGTTACAAAATACAATTGTAATATAATAAGAGTAAAAAATATACACACTTATTTCAAAAAGTAATATTACAATAATAAAAGAAAACACATTTAAACGTAAATAAATATGAATATATTTACATAAGTAAAAACAATGAAATATATCTAAAGTATTGTCGCTATTATATTCAAATTAATAAATAAAATAATAAAAAATATAATGCAACTGTATTTTAAAAGTTACAAAATACAATTGTAAGATAATAAGAGTAAAAAATATACACACTTATTTCAAAAAGTAATATTCCAATAATAAAATCTAATAGAGTCTTTGTTTATAATAAAATGACACGGCGGGCCGAACCCGACCCCCGGGCCTTGAGTGTGAGGCCAGTGTTCTGTAGTACAAGCTATCCCGTGAACTGTGAGGCGCGTGTCTGGATCTCACTGGATTGTGCGGCTGTACCTCAAATTGTGTCTGATGTTTGCAATATGCAGCGTGTGAGAGCAAACCCCGCCCATGTCGTTCAGACCAGCAAAAATCTTTCACTGTGTGCTTCTGGAGAGCGGCGAACATCACGCTTTCTTCTTGTGTCGGCTTTTTTTTACGCCCGGCTACCATCTGGCAACGCCCCCGCACGCACACACACACACGCAGGCAGGCATGCATGCATGCATGCAGCACCGACGCAGAAACATTCCTCTGATTGTTCACCCGACTTTAATTGCAGCACTTACCTCGCTGCAAGACGCGAGCTGAGCGCTTTGACGGACGCCAAGCTGAGGTCATGAGAGCCGCGTGGGGGGCGGCGGCTTCCGCACCACGCTAATGGCCGCAGAAGCTGAAGCCTCCAACTCTGGGAAAAATAAATCCGCCCGCTTTCACCCACTCACACGTTTCCACGCTCCGGCACCAGAACATGGAAGTGCCACTCAAGCTAATGCGGGTCATAACACTGATATCACCACTACAGGGTCATGCAAGTGATATCAAAGACATCGGTTATATAGATGACACAGGTGTCGTGTGTGATTCAAGTGTTAGGTGATACAGCTAATGAAGCCTGATACAGGTGATAGAAGTGATGTATGTGTTGCAGTTGATCCAGGAGACAAGTGCGTGATCCAGGTGAGGCATGTCACACAGGCATTATCTGCGTGTTACGGGTGATACAGATGAGGTGATGTGGGCGATAACATTGATAACGGTACTACAGGTATAGACGTTAATGTATATGTTGCAAGTGATATCAGAGACACGGGTAATATAGATGATACAGGTGGCGCAGGAAATGCAAGAAATGCATATGGTGCGGATGATACAGGTCTAGTATGTGATACAAGCGTTGGGATGTTGGGAGGGGATTAGGTGATGAAGGATGATACCGGTGAGGCACTGCTGATGATACAGGTTGCAATATTAAGGTATATGTTGCAAGTGATATCAGAGATACAGGTAATAAAGATGGCGCAGGAAATGAAAAGAGGAATTGTTAGAATTGATGTTTCCTCTTTAGGAAACGCAGCGCCCCCGGTGCCGGCCCCCGACCGTGACGCCGCCGCCCCCGCCGGGCTTGACCGTAAGCGCTGATACTCGTGTGCTGGCAGCTGTTTTGCCAAAAACGGCTGCTGTGTCGGATAACAAACCACCGCTAACTGTGAAGCCAGATTCATGTTTATCATTATTATCATTTATACTTTGTATAGTTTTACTACCAAACTTACATTAAAAAAGTGGTATCATTCTAGTAATAAAAATCACATCGCACGGCGATGTGACACTCAAAAGGTAGCTAAGAAATATACAAGACCAGTACCAACTGCCATTTGAACGGCTTCCCACCATGCGTTGCTTCCCGGCATAGCAATTCATTCCGTTGCAGTGATTCATTTTAGCACACAAGTCAAGTCATACGCTATGGTGAGGAGGGAAAAAGATGCTGTGAGCGTAAAAGCACAGACAGATGCTTTCATACGTCTCCGTGTAGAAGTGCAATGTATCGTTATAAATGAACAGCAATTAGCGCCGTGCTTCAAAGGGTACAAGTCAGGTTTGGACCTACTTAACCTTCCAGTAAACAGGAAGCGGCGCACTCCCTTGATATGCATACTGCATTGATTAGCATATATTACGTCTCTTGTACGCCTTTAGCCCCGAAAAGGCTGGACGGAATGTCCCCGCCGCTGCCAACGGTATGAAATTATTCCCTCGTTAGCGCTCCAAACGGAAGCTTCTGTCTCGCCATACGCTGACTATCGCGCGTTTAACAGCAGGAGTTTCTGCTGCAGCTTGGGGGTAGACGCTCAAGTGTGGGAGTGAACACCTTTGCAGGTGAAGCCTGCGCAACTTATTTATAGACATGCTGGACACAGGAGAGCTGCAAATCAGACTCCTTCACTGCCGATGGAAGGGTGCTCGGATTCCAAATTCCAGTTGATTCCATTTTAAACATGTTTTGTGTAAAAGGAAGTGCAGAAAATTTCAATGTAGGGTCGCTTCCCTCAGCAAACCGCAGACGCTCCAGTCGGGCGGCACTCGTGCATGCTCGAGGGTAGGCAAGACCGAACTTACTTTACAATAAGGTACACAAAATTACAGTAGTTAATGAGGAACTAACCTACCTAACCCTAACCACTACTCATTAGTTCCTCAGGAAGTGTTCAAATGTATATGCCTTTGTTCTTCAGTAACTACTCATGAGTTCCTCAATAAGTACTATAAATTGATATGCCTTAGTTGCTCATTAAGTACTCTACTCATTAGTTCCTCAGTACTTAAAATTGATTGGAAGAGGCAGCTAAAAATACACACAATGTGGTACACCTATTCCGCCTATAAAACCTTCTGAAAAAAAGGCCAAATAACTACTTTTCTGCCGTAGTGACACCTCATCACACAACACCGGCTAGCAACTCCCTCATAGCGCCTCAGGCCATTACCGAAACGTTACACTCGATGTCTTTGTAGGCGGAATAGGTGTGTCCCATTTGTGCATTAATTAGGTCCATCTTTGTAGCTCTTTTTATGTCTTTAAAATGCAAAACAAAAGAGATGTGTTCATGTCTCTAGTAAGGATTGGGAATGATGGGCTTTTTTTTTTTTTTAAGTGCAGTGTTCCTTCAAAGGTGAATTAGATTATTTTTCCCACTATTTTTTTTTAATCGACCTGACGACAATACGGGAATTCTATCTACATAAGACTTAATGTCAATAAACAGAATATTAGTTTGTAGTTTGGGAATAGAAAACGGGTTTATGACTTTCTAAATAAGGACTTTACCATCATTAGAGCCCTGCGGACATGAAATAACACCCCTATAGTCACCTTTACACTCCTATTATTCAGAGCTGCTTCCTCACCCGTGTAGTCCTCCATGCACTCGCAGGTGAAGCCTCCCTCTCTGCTGCGACACACGCCGTGAGCTCCGCAGGGCTTGGAGTAGCACAGGTCGATCTCGGTCTCGCAGTAGTCTCCCGTGAAGCCGGCGGGACAGCGGCAGCGCAGGCCGGCGATGGGATGGATGGGCCGGAAGAGGATGGTGTCAGATGCCACAAAGGGCGCCAAACTGTCGAACTTGAGCACGGACACGCACTTCATGTAGTTCTCACACGGCTCGCGCAGGCAGATGTTGTCGTCAAACGGCAGGACCTCCTGGGAGGAGATCTGCGCCAGCAGGCTGCGGTTCAGGTACAGCCTCTCCTGGAGCTCCTCGGAGCCGAAAAACTCCGCCCCGCCGCCTTCCGCCCCTCTCCCGGCGCCGTCCTCGCCCGGCGGTCGCTGGGGGGCGTCGCCCGGCACGGCCACGGAGAGGCTGACGTTGAGGATGCGGGCGCTGACGTCGGTGTCGTCCTGGATGTTGAAGACGACCACGTCTTCGGGCGCTGCCGAGAGGACGCGGGCCACGCCGTCCAGGAACTGGGTGAGCAGCAGGGAGAGGAAGTGCTCCTGGGAGGTGTTGGCCAGCCTCAGCGTGATGCTGTTGGACAACATCTCGTCCGTGATGATGGTGACCTGAAGGAGGCACTGGGCCGACACCGAGTGGACGCCATCTGCACACACAAGGAGAAGGAAGCTTGTCACGGACGGTGCTTGGCACTCATGTTTTCCAGCCCGGTGGGGTTAAAAAAAGGGCAAAAGTTATATATAAATATATATAAAAAAAAAAAATGCATCATTTGTCTGAAATAAAGAAATTGTGCATATATCTAATAAAGAAGACTCAAGAAATTCATGCTTCCCCAAAATATGAACAGGAAACACATTTTTTAGGGAATAGTTGTAATTTTTCCATGCAGAATCGAATGCGAGACATGGTCTTTCTTGTTAGAAAATGCGTCTTTTCCCTTCCTGCTGCTGGTTCATGCAGCGTTCTGCCAAGCCGCCTAAATAGCAGGACGCTCATCCCAAACGCTTCCCCCCTCAGAAGGCTGTTAGTCGTACAAAAGGTAACAGACGGAGGAAGAACAAGCTTATGTTTCCTTTCAATGCGCTCCAAGCTCCTAATCAGGAATTTCTACGCCGGCATTCACTGTAAACGTCTTCTTTCTTGGTCCCGGAAGCAGAAATGCTTCTTTCTTGTTTGGTTTTTTTACACGCCAAGGCTGCGGTTCAACAGTTGAACTTTTTCTCACTTGCATTGCGGGCTCTCGTTCCCACAGCGGGTCGTGTAAACTCACCTTCGATACCTTTTGCTTCAAGACTGAAGAGAAACGTGCTCATGCTGTTTCACGGTCCAATAGGGCCTACTATTAGTCACAGAAACATGCATACTTCAGCAAATGTTAAGGCTTTCCTGCCCACACACAAATACGAGGCATTCAGGAGACGCATTCAAAGACCAAACAGCTCCGCCCCAAAATGCCCCGATCAAAACCTTGTAACCCCCTTTGATGTAATCCGAAATGTCGTACAAATGCCGTGTCTGAAGGTCGCACACTAAACATTGTAACGCAACATGTTGCAGCAGCAATTGTCGCAATGCACAATCGTAACGTCAGGAAACGCAACACGACACAAAACTTTGTAACACGAAACGGTGCGTCACGTAACGCTGTAATCCCAACGGTCGGGACCTGAAATGTTGTGCCACGAAACGTATCGCAAAATATTGCAGCACAAATTGTCGTAAAACAAAACGCCGTTGCATTAAGTGCATCGCTAAATATTGCAGCACAAATTGTTATTTTTAATAATTATTTTCAAATTGCTGGAGTTGCACATTTCGTTTTGATTTTTACCCAAGTAATGTTTGCAGATTTTTCCTCCACATCCTCAGTTATGTTTTATTAAATCGATTCTGTCTATGAAATGTTTAAAAATAGCTCCCAGTCCTCAGCGCCAGACCAGCTCAATCAGCCCAAACGCGTGATGAAAGCCGACCCACCTCCAGAATGATCAATGGGACTTTGTTTGCGTGGGCTGGACGCCGGCCAGAGGGCAGAACCTGTGCGCGGAACTCAACAAACAACAAAAGGGCACCGCCCCAAAGTTACCAATCACCGTTTGGCACGGGGCGAGTTTAAACGGGGGGCGCCAAGGACGGGGGGAGGGGGTGGAGGAAGCGAGACACAAGCATGTTTGACACGGTTCTAA
Source organism: Oostethus manadensis (assembly GCA_024372805.1). Classification (NCBI taxonomy): domain Eukaryota; kingdom Metazoa; phylum Chordata; class Actinopteri; order Syngnathiformes; family Syngnathidae; genus Oostethus; species Oostethus manadensis. The sequence continues at coordinate 2,264,758 of QODF01000051.1, forward strand.
TCCCGCTGTTGTCAGCCAAGCGACTCGGACACACAGATAATGCACGACCCGAGTGGAAGGAAGTACAGAAGCAAGCGGGACTAATTCACACTGTACTGTCAACACACACACAGACACACACACACACACACACCTGTGTACACGAGAAGAGGAGCTGACGGAACAACAGAATACTAAACCAACGATCAGCTCATTGTTAAGTCCGCCAAGTTCCAGTCCCATCTCTGCTGAACAATGGCGGCACACTGGTTTACGTGCCAGTTTAACATCGGAAGAGGGTTTTCTAGCAACTATCGCTCGCCAATGACCGGGCGACGGCGTACAGTACAGTAGAACTTGGGTTTTTCTGAAGCCTTCTAATTGTGAATGTAGTATCTACATTGGCCACTAGGTGTCAGTAATTGTCGGGTGAGACAGGCGCTGGACGTAAGGCTTTTATTGCACGTTTAAATGATCTCACAACAGGCACCATAATGATAATAACAACATATTAATCACAATAATAATAACAGGCTACTGTTGGCGCCATAACCTCAAACACTTCCTGTCCTCTGTCCGCCCGCACTAAAGTCCCCTAGCGAACAAATTAAACGTGACACACACAGGCAGGGACTTTTGTTTGTGTTCTAAACTGCTTATTTACTCACATTGTGTTTACTATATCGAGTAATAAGCCGCCAATACAGTATATTGATGAGACAAGGAAAAGACCGCAAGGACTGCAGGAAACATCCAAACATGTGAGTTATCTCATTTATGTCTAATATGTCCTATTTTTTCTGATTATATCTACTATATGGGGTAATACAAATGTAAAGGTGACTGTAGGGTTGTTATTTGATTTCTAGGGGCTCTAATGTTGTAAAAAATAAAATAAAATTGAAGACTGTAAACATATTTTCTACGCTATGGCTAAAAAATGATTCCATTGATTAATATAAAATCCTACTTCACAGTGGAGTCCGGAAGCGGTTTTCCGCAGTAAACGAGGGATGAGTGTATTTGTTTAGCAAGTAATTGTATTGGTAACAAATGTTCCGTGCCGAACCCGTGATGCTTCCTGTGGTTATCACAAAGCCACAGAGTTGCGACGGGCGTGAAGCAAAGCAGCAACAGCAGCTTAACCGCCTCCGCCGGCGTCCCCCCCCATCCATTCGCGTCCATTCGGGCCGAGGCTCTGCAGCGACAGTCGCCAGATAAACAGCGCTGAGCAAAGAGGCGCTCTTAAAGGGTCGCCCGAGGAGGAGCACAGCCGTGGCCTTAATGAGGTCCTCTGCCAACTGGCATTCTTGGACGCGGGCGGGGGCAGCGCTCCAAGGCATGGATGCAGCGCTGGGAAAGTGAGCACGGGGAGAATCTCCTCTGAAAGGCACCAGACCATCCTTCAAATGGGTCATTCTCCATGGAAAGGATTCTCCGCTCAGAAAAAGGGAGCACGGAAGGGGGGTGGGCGACAGAACAAGGGCATTACGGCCCTAAAAGCAGGACATTTAGGTCCCAGACCTGGAGTGCGACGCCGCTTTCACTTTGGACCCTTGTGGGCCTCTGAGAGCCTCTCGGCGAGGAAGCGGCGCCAGGGAAAAGATTAAACACGCTGTGGTTACAGGTTGGGCCGCTGCGGCACACAGAACCCAGTGAGAGCGTCAAGTCGCTCGCTATTGGCTGTGAAAGTTACAGGCATCACGCAGACAATGCGGGCTAAGTGGAGCTGGCAGCACCAAAACCATTGTGCCTTCATGAGCGCCGCATGTGCGATATTCCGCGTTGCAGGATTCCGTACATCAACAGTCTGCAGAGTTTCACGGTTCCGATAATCGTCTGCCGAGGGACGGGCAGAGAAAGACAACAAACCAGGAAAAGCGGCCTAATTAGACCACAACGTCACCGTCCAATCTCCCAGAGGAGGCCCAGAAAATGTCAGCGAAGTCACGGTTGGAGAAAGAGCGAAATTCCCGCGGACGCCAGCGGTCTGAACCCCGAGCCGTCTTTCAAAGCTGCCCTTTTGCCGCTGAAATAATTAATATTTTTACACCTTTAACGTGGAAACTGTAGCTTGTACAAGTCAAACTTATAGGAACCGACCTGCTGCACCTTGTGGGCCTACAAAAATACCCACAGCCAAGATCCGTGCCAAAAACCACCTCCCGCAAGGCATGCTGGCTCGCTTAAGGTACTCTTCCTCCCAGCAGTCCGCCATGTTTGTTGAGGAGGTCGTCCGTGAAGCAAACAAGAAGGGGCCTTAGCATACTTGAAAGGGGGGGGGGGACGCCCAAGGCTATCATTGCAATCGGCGAACAAGCTCTAATGTTAGCATGATGCTGAGACACGCGTGACGCCAATCAAACATACAATCATGCTGACCAGCCAGGACGGTCCCTGTGGGGCTTTCTGATTGGATGACAAGTCGGTAGTCTGACCTCGGAGCCTCTAATCACATTTTCGTGCCGACAGCAAGGGTTCCGTGTCTGCTCTCCTCTTGATGGACAGCTCAGTTGTGACACGTTTATGGCTCCTCAGAGACTCAGTTCTTCATTCTACACTGGAAAAGCTGCCCTTTTACTGGGAACAATGGTTACACGTTGGTGTGGACCATGGGCCTGGTCATGGGCCAAAACAGCAGAGCGTTCCTGTCATTTAGAGAATCCTGGACTAGCCTTTCTGCAGCAGGTGCCTAAAAACAGCAAAATGCACCATATGGAGAATCTTTGACTGACGTTTTTACAGTAGATTTTAAAAACAGCAGAGCACTCCTGTAATATAGAGAATCTTTGACTAGCCTTTCTGCAGTAGGTGCCTCAAAACAGCAGCATTCTTGAGGATCTTTGACTAGTGTGCAGTAGGTGCTTAAAAACAGCAAAGAGATGATATTCTATAGATGCTCTTTGACTAGCATTATTGCAGTAGGTCTTAACAACAGCAGAGTGCTCCTCCCACCTACAGAATCTTTGATTAGCATTAGTATAACAGTATAACAGTAGTCCTGTTATATAGAAGATCTTTGACTGGCATTTTTGCAGTTGGTCCTTAAAAACAGCAGCACGCTCCTGTCATAAACACAACCTCTGACTCACGTTTCTGTAAAAGGTGTTTATAAACAGCAGAGCAGTCCTGTTATATAGAGGATCTTTGACTGGCATTTCTGCAGTTGGTCCTTAAAAACAGCAGCACACTGCTGTCACATACAGAATCTTTGACTAGCCTTTCTGCAGTAGGTTCCTTAAAATCAGCAGCACTTCCGAGAGTCTATGATTCGTGTGCAGTAGGTGCTCAAAACAGCAAAGTGACGATATTCTATAGATGCTAGCATCTAGCATTTTTTGCAGTAGGTCTCAAAAACAGCAGTGCACTCCCTACAGAACCTTTGACTAACCTTTCTGCAGCAGGTGCTTAAAAACAGCAAAATGCAACATAAAGAGAATCTTTGACTGACATTTTTGCAGTTGGTCCTTAAAAACAGCAGCACACTGCTGTCACATACAAAATCTTTGACTAGCCTTTCTGCAGTAGGTTCCTTAAAATCAGCAGCACTTCCGAGAATCTATGACTCGTGTGCAGTAGGTGCGTTTTGTTTTACTCTATTATTTCAAGTATTGCTATGATTGGTGACATACAAGTTGTTTATACGCTTTATAAAATGAAAAAGATGTGTTTTGTATCACGTCAGCACCCAAATAAGATTTTAATTAATTTGATTTATTTTAATTATCATTTGTTATTGTTGTATTATGTATTTATTTTGTATTGTCATGTATTATTTTTACCTGTTAATATGTTTTACAATGTAATAATATGTTGTATTATTTATTGTTATTCATCTATTTACTTTTCTTTTGACTTTTTAAGTGTATTATTATTATATTATCATTATTATTATTATTTCAAATGGAAGACTAAAAAGTGCTAAACAAATCAAGCTCAAAATGAAAGCTGGTTATGCAAGTAAGAGTAAATAAATAGAATACCAGTAAAGTGATGGAATACGAATGACTGGATTTAAATACAGAAATGTATAATTGATAAATAAACTGTAAATGTAAATTAGGCAAAAGACTTTTTAGTAATGAGCAACAGATGACGTTCATTGCTTGACATTTTTCCAAAGATCTGCACATTCTTTTTTTCGTCCGCGTTGAGTTCAAAGTGACCGCTTTAGTATTTGAAAAGAAAGGCTTGAATGAACCGGGCTGGAAGGTCTGCTGGGGGGCCATAAACGCGGGTGGAGGCGGGTTTTTTGTTGTTTTTCATCTCATTACACTACTTGTACCCTGCCCCCTCTGCAGGCCCTCTTCCTGACCCCGGACTAGACCGTTTTGCACTGCTGGATCTTAAGGAGGTTCCAAGTCGAGCTGCAAAACGCAAAAAGCATGGAAGTGGAGCGGGCTGTTCTTCAAAGGTTGAAGAGCACGGCCTTTAAAAGGCAAAAATGTGGATTGCATGCGATTTAGTGTCAGGTATTCACACTGTCATCATCTCGTGGTGGCAAAGGCAAAAAGCCTTTCTCTCTCTGAATTTCTAACTTCTTCAGAGGCTCGTGGAGCCAAAGTGGAGTCGAGTGGTAGGCCCCCAAAAAATGTCCATTGGCTGTCTGTCAAGCCACGAGGGCTTGAGCTTGAGGTTGCGCAGGAGCGTCAAACGGCAGGCGGCTAATTGGAGATGTTCCCTCATGACTGAAGGCCCTGGTCTCTGTGGTAACGAGCGGCTCTTTCAGCACTTCACAAAGACTTCTTCTTGTAAGGTCTTCAAGTTTTGATCAGCTGATGAGCAGCCTATTTCCTTGTAATGCTCCTTTTCCGTCTCACTGCCATTTCTTCTTTTTGCATGTTCAAGCTGTACGTGTCTCCTCGTGTCTAAATGTTGGCTAGTTTCAGCCAACCTGACTCGTTTTCTCACGGTGTTTATTTGCAGGAGCAGTACCGCTGAGTTTGGTGCCGGGCCAAAAAGCGCCACTTAGCGGGTTGGAAGGGATGAAAAGAAGCGGCAACAGCGTTTGCTACTCGCCGCTGGCCGACATCCACCGAGTTCACGCTCCCGCAGCCGACGGCTCAGGTGAAACAAAAACACGCTTATCCTCGGGAGGGGAAGCAGACGGCGCGTTCCAACTCCCACGCAGCACATTTGCTGTTGTCTCCATCTGAGCCGGGATGTGCCATCGACACTTCTACACACACACACTTGCAATGTGTTTGAAATAAGACCCATTTGTGTCCAACCTTTAATCTGCCTCTGCGGACAAACAAAGCCTAAAGCCGAGTCAATACCGACAGTCGCAGCTCAATGTCAAGTCAAGGATTTCCATCCCCACCCCCAGCCCCTTTTCCCCGGCTGACTTTCTTGGCCAGGCGTACTGATGATGAGTTCCTGCAGAGTCGGGGAAAATTCCACAGATTTCTCTGCGTGTGTGCTGGGAGAGCGCTCGCAATCAGAACATTTGCATATCAAACAAAACCGCTGTCGGCGCAACAGCGGAGAGACATTGTTAGCATGCGGGGGACGTGGCCGAGCGTGAGGTTCAGACCAACGGCCGTCTGCAGTCAGGCCGTTTTTAGAGTTTCCGCTCTGGCAGGACGCACACCAACAGGAAGACAGGAGACAAGGAACACAACCGCAGTCAGAACTTGTCTTTTGCAAAAAGAGAAGCGGTCTTTGCTATATGCTCCAGCCCATTCTAAGGAGCCTCCTCTCCTTTCTGCCTTTCATTTACTTCTTACATTCTAATCACCATATAAGGAGTTGTTTGTCAGTTGGTGTCATGGGTTAAAAATGTGGGGGCGGCAGTCCAGTAGTACCTTTAAACCTTGCAACCTTTAAGATAAAAGTATAAATGTGTTTTCATGAGATAACTTATGTACATTTTTCCATCAGTCATACATTTGTTTGCTTCTGCTCTTGAACACATAATAACGGGACTGTAACTTGAGCTGTAGCTCCTCGCTCGAATGTTTTTTTCAATTTAATCGGATTTAAGCTATAAAAACAGCCACAAGGTGGCAGAAGTGCGCAAAAAGCTGGTTGTCTCTCTTTTTTAGTCGGGAACTGATATTTTCCTGAAACTTACTGACCGCTGATTACTAAAGAACGGTAAAAGATAGAACAAACTTTTTTTCTAATGTAAGATGAAAATCTTATCTTTCTTTTGGTAGGTTCCATGTTTATGAATTCCATAACATTAAAAATAGCTTAGATGACCAATGATAAAAAATAAAATAAAACGCTCCAATGAGGTTAGCAGGTAAGCAAAACAACCGCTCCTTTTTCCTCCTGCCTGTGATGTGAACGGCCTGTCTTAACTTCCCCTGAGCTCACTTGTAAACACACATTCACTTTCAGAGACATTTTGTGTGCTGCACCAAACGCTCCACGGAGTGCATGAAAAAAGCCACCTGAAACGCCAGTGCCGCGGCATTTGAAAAACGCAAAGGGTTTGCCAGAGACCTCCGTGGCGTCAGATCGGCTGCTCGGAACATGTACCCGAATACAGTGCACCCTGCTGGCCCACAGCAGGTGGCTCCCTCCTTCTATACTCTGGTTCTCCTGACCTCCGTGGCGTCAGACCGGCTGCTCGGAGCATGTGCCCGAATACAGTGCACTTTGCTGGGCTAGAGCAGGTGGCTCCCTCCTCTATATACCCTGGTTCTCCTGATAGTAATGATGTGGTAGTAGTAATGTCATTATATCTGACAGGTACAAATGGTCAAATCCTACTTTGTTTCCGTCCTTTTTACTTCCAGGTGTGCACAGATAACAATTAAACCTTAATTTTTTTTTAAGTAGATATAAAAAGTTATCGCTGAGAAGCTGAAAGTTATGGCTTTGAAACAAAAGATATCGTGCATCTCTAGTCATGTCATGTAGTGATCGTATGTATGAAGTGATGCTAAGTCAGCATGCAGTGTACTTTAGTTGGATTGTCTGCCAAACGTACTACAAGTGAAAAGTACAACCCGCAAGCAACCCTCTGTTTGCACGACTGCGACGTTCTCCCGTCCCTGTCGGTGCGAGGCCCTCATCCGTCGAGGTCGAGAGGTCGCCGCGGCTCGTATGCGCTCACACCTCGCCGTCTATCAAGTTGACACCGCGAGCATACCAAACCAGGTCACTGTGAAATCTCAATCTGCTTCCACGCTAAATGGGAGCATCGTAGCGTAGTCAAGCTAACAGTCCCTTAAATAATCCGATGCCGTCACGTTCAGGGTGCTGGGACGCGTTTGCTTGCCAGTCCAGCTGGGGACTGCAGGGAAATAATATCGTACGGACAAACGTTTTGGGGCAACAGACAAATGGGAATTGAAGAAAATACTTGTCTTGTACTTCATTCCAAATGTCTTTCAGAGGCTTCTTCCATCCCCAGACAGCTCCCATATAATTACAAGCTTGGAATGGTCCAAAATTAACACACAGGATGAACCCAATCCAGTCTAGTCTAGCCCAAACGCTATTTAACTGATTCATTACAAGGTACCGAAACACTTTTTTCTGATGCGGCCACACAGAAACCAGCAGCTGCAGCCAGGAAGGAAAGACATTCCAAACCAATATTTACACGGCTGCATGTTCATTGTAGAATGTTGACACGAAAAGAATCATTCAAATCCAAAATCAGCGATTATTTGGATTATTGAGTGTATGTACCATTTTCACCCCGTATAAATTGAGGGGAATTTCCAAATTCACTTTTTATTGGCCTGCAGTTCGTTCTGAAAGTATAATTAACAAAGAAAAAAACGAGCAAAAACGGGAAAACCTGCAATAATTTAAAAAAATTAAGTCAAATAAATGAGACAAAAAATATATAACAATTTAATATTATATTATGTTAATACATTCATTTTATATTATATTATATTACATTATATTATGAGGACAACATGTCATTTTAGTAGCATAGAGTTGCTATATAAAAAACTAATTTGACTTAATTTCACCATAAAACATTTAAATAATAATAATAAACATTTAACAAATTATATGTATAAATACATTTTTGGAAAATTAGTTTGGGGAAAACATTCTAATATTATGGAATTAAGTCATAATATTACAAGAACATTTACAGACATGATTTAAGTTGAAATATTTGAAAAATAAAAAAACAACAAAAATGGGGTAAAGAAGCAAAAAGCAAAGTTCATACTAATAATTAATAATAGTTCAATCTTTTGTTTTACCTCTTTCACAAAGCTGAGATACATTTTTTTTTTAATATAAGCAACTTCTCTGCAAGGGGAATTGAAGAAGAACGCTACCAATCCAGAAGAGGCTCTAAGGAGTCACGTTTTATCCAAGCGGAGACTGAGGGCGATAAAACAATGCGGAGGAGAGCACACTAAGTAGCAGTGGTGGTGCAACAAGTGGACACATAGGGTGTCGCCCCAGACAGTCACGGAGGCCACTCCCATTGTCTGCCAGGAGGATGAGGCCTGCGCAGGTGATGTCATAACCGCCTCCTCCCTCAGGACCCTCACGAGGTGGCCGAGTGGACGCGAGAAACAAGCACTTTTCCAGCAACAGAAGAGTGAAGGTCAGAGGTGCTTTGTTACCACCGGAGATGGTTTATACGCGGCAGTCAGGTGGCGGCCGTCTCGCCGCGCGCCCCAATAAAAAAAGTCGTGTCCCGGAGCAGCGCAGGTCCAAAAGGAAACCTGACATGCTTGGCTGCCAATGAGCGAGATGGGGACTGTTGCTCTTTAGAACTTTATGTGCGTCCCCCTCCCCCCGCATCTTGGCTCCACAAAAGGGTGTTGGGGGGGGTACCCTGCCCCACATCCCCACCCACCAGGAATTTCTCAGGCATTGCTGGCTTCACTATGACAACCGTGCGCTTAACAAAGCATTCGTCCTTTCACAGGACAGGGGAGGGTGGAGATGGAGGGTCCGGGGCGATGGGGGATGTGGGGGGACAACAGTCAAAAAAAGGCACAGGGGAAATGATGGGAGGGAACAGTGGATGGTTCAGGGTTGTTCTTCTTCAGTTCATAGAGGCAGATAGTGCTACAGTATATATAAGAGATGGGAAATACATACAAAAGCATAATATCATCATTCAGATATTATGTCATATCAATATTTGTTTAAGTACACATAGTCTACATACAGTAGTGTGGCCCAGGGCCCATCTGTGGCAATTTTACAAGAATAAAGTTTAAAAATTACAAAAAAACCTTTCACAAAATAGTTTTGAGATTTCTGCAAACGTCTGACAGACCATATGAATTGCCCGTGAGAATATACTGTACATGTCAAAAGAATTTTAGAGAGTGAAAGATTACTTTTTTAAAATATTACCAGAGACGAAACAAAAAATAGTAATAAACTGTGAAAAATTGAGGTAAGTTGCAGAAAAGTTGAATTCTTAAGTCATAATTACACGAAGAAGAAAGTTGAAATAGTTGGAAAATTGAATGAATTGTAAATTGGGAAGAAAAAAAAGCAGAAATTGAAAAAAAACAATGTAATTTTCAAAAAATTAGGAGAAAAAAAAAGTTATTTAAAGAAATGCTGCAAACGTTTCACAGACACTATTATTTGGCCGTGAGAATACACATCTCACAAACGGAGCAAAAGTTTACATGTTTTTTCAGTTTTAAGTCGTCATATTACAAGAGACAAACAAAACAAGAAAAAACATAATTTGGGGGAAAATTAGGTTGCAGAAAAATTTACTAATTCTTAAGTCATAATTACAAGAAGAAAAAAGCTGATACAATTAGGAAAAACCAGCAGATATGGGGAAAAAAATTGCATTATCAAAATACAGCAAACGTTTGACAGACAGAACGAATTGCCAGTGAGAACTTAAATGTCAAAAACAGACTTTACAGAGTGAAAGATGACATTTTTAAAAGTCATAGTATTGTAAGAGACAAACAACAAATAAAGTACACAGAAAAGTGTAATAATTAATAAGTCCTAATTACAAGAAGAGGGTTGAAATATTTTGAAAATTTAAAAAAATGCAAAATTGGAAAAACACAGATGTAATTTTTGAAAAACTAAAAGAAAAAAGTAATTTCAAGAAATGCTGCAAACATTTGACAGACAGTATGGATTGCAACTTGAGAATATACATGTCACAAACGAATTTTACGGAGTGAAAGATGACTTTTTGGAAGTTGTTGCAAGACAATATTGCAAGACAATAAAAAAGCAAAAAATTAAATTATTTATTTTTGTAAAATTAGGTTGCAGAAAACTTTCATAATTCATAAGACATAATTACAATAAGAAGACGGTTGAAACAGTTGGATTTTTTAAAGACAAAATGGAAGAAAACAGATGTAATTTTCTAAATATTAAGAAAATAAGTAATTTCAAGAAATGCTGCAAATGTTTGACAGACTGTATTTTTTAAAGTTGTGATATTACAGGAGACAAATAAAACAAAAACAAAAAATTGGTTTTTTTGTGGAAAATCAGGTTGCGGAAAACTAATAAAATTCATGTCTTAATTACAAGAAGAAGAGGGTTGAATTGAACAGCAGAAATGGGAGGAAAAAAAAACAGATGAAATTTTTGAAATACTAAGAGAGAGTCATTTCAAGAAATGCTGCAAAAGTGTAACAGGCAATATGAATTTCTTGTGAGATGCAGACAGACTGTACAGAGTGCAAGATAGAAGTATTGTAGTAAAATTGCAACAGCTAAAAAACAAATAATTAGGTTGCGGAAAAATTTTAGAATTTATAAATCATAACTACCAGACGAAAAAGTAAGTTGCCAACAGTTGGGGGAAAAAACAGCAGAAATGTAAATGTTTTAAAATAAATATGAAGAGAAAATAAATCATTTCAAGAAATGCTGCAAAGTTTGACAGACAGTATGAATTGCCTGTGAGACTATACACGCCACAAATGGACTTTACAGACTGAAAGGTGACATATTAAAGTAACTATTGCATTATTATAACATATTATAAATTATCATAACATTTGTGGTTTTACAGTTGTTACAGGTACAGTTTGGTCTCAGTTCGTGGGTGAATACAAAAAAATGATATATATATGGTAATATCTTATAGCCAGGCTTGTGAGCATGACTGCTGGCGCGATCGCATTCACTCTCTAAAATGGCGTATATGCAAAACAACACGTCGATCAATGCACGACTCGAGTGACATAATTTTGGGACGGCAAGGAGTCGCGAGAAGAAATTCCCTTCACGGCTTCAAAAGTTTGGATGGTTATAATGAAATGACACTCATGCGGAGCACAGCGTGTTGCCATTGAAATTCCGGCCACGCTGCACGCTCTTACTGCGGGATAACAACATCTTGTTCCTACAAGGAGGAGGGGAGAATGATCTGTTATCTGAGCTTTTTTTTATGTTATCGTACTTATCTGTGGGACGTCATAATTCCCTGACAGCGGCTCGATAATTATCCTGCAGCCCTGTTACTGATTTCGCTCCCGTGTTTTGGTGCCAATATTCCGAATCATTTGCCAAGCATTTGTTCCAGGTGAGGTTGCATACGTACCCTGTCTCAGCGCCCCCCTCCTCCTACACGACACTAAGGTACTTAAGATGCGTGCCTGCAAATGGACCGCAGGCCATACTTTGGACAGCCCTGGTCTGGCGGTGGGGGTGAAAAGCACAGCCGACATTCATCTCAGAGCTTTTATGATGTTCATTTTCACTTCAATGGTGATGGCTTTCCTTTTCTTTGGCGCACAGGAGCAAAAAGTTAGCTAATTTCAGGTTATTGACCAAACGTTTTTTTTATTTTTTATTAATGTTTGTGAGGAAAGAAGACCACGAAAGATAACGCGTCGGAAACTGAGGCCCAACCTTGCCTGGAAAACACTGGATTTGCGTTTGCATCTACTTTCAAGCGTGCAAGAACAATTCCTTCCGCTACCGCAAGCAAAACGGCGACAATACGTCCTCTGGATTGGGTTCAAACAAAGAACAAAGTGCCCTTGTGGCAAATTCAACGTGTAAATGATTTATGTGCAACAAAGGCAGCGTGGCGACGTGCGACCCAAGACTGATACCGCTAAGATAGGAAAACGAGCAGCGTTAATGAAGGCTGCAGAGACGGCACAACGGAGGACATCCAATGCAAACACTTATTAATGCGGCCGCACGCGGACCCGGGAACGGTAGCCCAGCCCGACGGCAAATTTAATCGGCCTATGGCGGTGTGACCAGAATTCTCTTGCTGTCAAACCCAAAGGAAAAAAGGAGCGGATGTTTTTGATAGACTTTTACTTCCATTCTACTTGAAGACACACACACACACACACACACACACACACTCGGCCTGGCTTCGTTATACACCGATCACTAATTTATGACGCCTCACAGCACTAAAGCAGCACAAATTGCGTTGATGACAGAGACAGTGATCCCATCGCGGCTTTCTACTTATCTTGTTTACGTTTCTTTTTGCTGATCTTGTTCGCAGCTGTTAAATCATAACGAGCACCGCATTATATATCAATAAATTCTCCCTTCCGGCTGATTTATGCTTCATTACTTGCCGTTAAGAAATTATTCATCTATCATGGCCTTATGATACTGTACTGTATATACAGTAGTGTTGAAAATATATAGCAGTGCAATGTGACTAACCATACGAGGTATTGTTATTAGTATATTTTTATTGCTGCATGAAAAATAAGTTACCAGTAGGTGCAGTAGATTCTCAGAAAACAAACAAGACCCAGCATTCATGATATGCACGCTCTTAAGGCTGTGCAATTGGCCAATGAGTTGAAAGGGATTTGTTCAAAATAGCAGTGTGACATTCAATCAGTGATCAATGTGGTGAAAAAGCAGGTGTGAACCAGGTGGCCCCTATTTAAGCAAGAAAGCAACACTTGTTGAGGAAAATGGGTCCTTCCAAGAGATTGTTTAGAAGAACATTGTACTTTGATTAAAAAGTTGAAAACTTATGAAGAGGTGCAAAAAAATGTTTGGCCGTTCAGCTAAAATGATCTCGAATGCCTTTAAAATGGAGAGCAAAACCAGAGACACGTAGAAGAAAACAGAAGACTATCAAAATGGATGGAAGAATAACCAGAATGGCAAATTCTCAGCCAGTGATCAGCTCCAGGATGATGAAAAACAGTCTGGAGTTACCTGTAAGTACTGCGACAGTTAGAAGACGTCTGTGAGATGCTAATCTATTTACAAGAATCGCCCACTAAGTCCTTCTGCTAAAAAAAAGGCATGTGCAGAAGAGGTTACAATTTGCCAAAGAGCCCATCAACTGGCCAAAAGAGAAATGGAGGAACATTTTGTGGACTGATGAGAGTAAAATTGTTCTTTTTGGGTGCAAGGGCTGCAGACAAACTCTGAATTGAAGCCACAGTACAGTGAAGACAGTGAAGCATCATGATATGGGATGTTTCTCCTACTATTTATCCCCAAGCAGGGATCATGGATGAGTTTGCATATGTCAGAATACTTGAAGAGCTCATGTTGTCTTATGCTGAAGAGGACATGCCCTTGAAATCAACAAGACAATCACCCCAAAAACACCAGTAAACCAGCCACATCTTGGTTCCCAACCAACTAAATTATTGGGACCTTAATCCAATGGAGACCTTGTGGGCTGACATAAAAAATGCTGATTGTGAAGCAAAAGCAAGAAATGATGGTGATTTGTGGAATGATGTTAAAGAATGTTGGAGGGGAATAACAGCTGAAAGGTGCCACAAGTTGGTAGAGTCCACGCCACACAGATGTGAAGCGCTTATAAAAAACTAAATATTACTTTAGTCATTCTCAGGATCGGCAAATCCTAGAAACAAAAAAGTTTGTACAAAATAGTTTGGAGTTTGTAAATCCAACGGCAGACACTATTTTTTTTTAACACACCCCTTTCGACTACCAATTGCACGGCCTTAAGAGCGTGCATATCATGGATACTGGGTCTTGTTTGTTTTCTGAGAATCTACTGCACCTACTGGTAACTTGTTTGCCATGTAGCAATAAAAATATACTAATACCAGTACTTCATCTGGTTAGTCGCGTTGGACTGCTATATACAGTATTTAGAACACTACTGTACAAACATTATCATAAAGTCATGATACATGAATAATGTCTTAACGGCACCAAAGCCCCTCAAGCAATGAAGCATAAATTAGCCCAGTTTTGTTCAAAAATCTATTTTTGGAGGCCCTTGTCAGTTAGGCCCCGGGAATTGGCCTCCTGGCTTCAGGATCATCAAAAGTGTCGCAGTGTCGATACAACTAGATGAGATCAATACGGAGTCGAGTAATGAACAGTATCAGTACAGTGAAACCTTGGTTAGCGTCATTAATTCATTACGGAAGGTCGGACTCTAACCAAAACAGATGCTAACTGAATCAATTTTTCCCACAATAAATCATGTAAATCCAATTAGTCTGTTCCAAAACACATACACACAAAAGAGGTTTTTATAGTTCAGTAGTGTAGCTAATAAACAATTCCAAATGCATCATAAACACATTCAAATGATAAATGAAAGCAATAAACGAACATTTAAGTCTACTTTTACCTTTATTGAAGATGTGATTCTTGACGTGAGTGTTGCCAAAAACACGTGGGGTCGAGGCCTGCGGGATCCCAAAAAACACCATGTAGCAGCGAGACACCACCTTCTTGTTTTGCCATGAGTTATTTCTTGAATTCAGTAGTGTTTCTCATGTCAGTAACCCAAAACTCAGCCAATTCAAGATTTAATAAATCAAGCTCTTAAATGCTCATTTCACCCTTTCATCCATTACAAGCATTTGGAGACGATTTCTGCAAGTAAAACTATAATTGTAAAATTTTAAAAAGGTTTGAGTCAAACGCTGACGACAGGCGACATAAACTTGCCATTTTCTCGGGCTAGCTAACAGGATGCTAACAAGGTTAGGATGTGATAAAAAAACGTTTTGTGATGAAAAAAATACATCATCCAGTGTACTAACAACACAACAAGAAGCAAATTGAGGCAAAACCGTGGCGTACATTTTGGACATTATCCAGAAAAAGACACTAACCAAGGCGGACGCTAACCAAAGCACCACTGTCTATCCGTTTTGCCTAATAGAAGGGCTGTCAATTTCGTAACAAAACTAACATCATCATCATTCACAACCGCATGTAAATGGGATGTTCCGTTTTAAATCCTTCGTGAGCTTTAATCGCAGGGTGAAAATGACAAAAAAGCAACGTTGACTTTAAGAGGCTTATTAGCCGAGTAAAGTTTCATTCAAAGCATTTCCCTGCCGGAGAGCAGACTGTTAATCACAGTCCAAGTACAGACAAAAGAGCCCATCGCAAATCGTCCATCATAAGAGGCCTCCTCAACGGCAGCATGAAGAGGAAGATAATGGCGGAGTCTTGGGAGGTCCCTGAAGGAGGGGGGCTTTGAAAATTGGGGTCAGCATCATCTGAAGGAGGAGCTCATCTTCCTAGCCCACTGACATATTTTCCTTCCTGCTTGTTTACTAAGGATGCCTACCAAAACTTGGTATTGCTTGTAAGTAATAATGTAGCGCCCTGACAGCGATGCTCTTTGTAAACTTTATCGTCGCCCTTTACACACAGCAACGCAACACTCCCCCTGACACGTTCACGGCCACACAAAACAATCGGACATCACAACTTCACACTCCACCCGAGAAGAGCTAGCCTTCGCAGTCCTTCCGGAAGTGTCGTCACCAGGGTGACAGTTCTCTGCCAGTAAACAAATGTTTCTCGAGGTAGATCGTCGACTTGCTTCAGTATTATTTTCATCCAAACAGTAGTGGTGCCAAAATGTTGTGTTGCTGCTGGATGTTAACAATAATTCAAATAATTTTCCAAGAGAGGAAGGCAACAATGCTACAACAAAGCTAGTACGGAGAAGGAGAGACAGATGGGTTTTGTTCGTGGCAGTGGTCATTTCTCTGATGACTGCTATGAAGGAACATCTTTACAAGAAGCATTCTGCATGAAAGTTTTGACATAGCCTCTTGAAAAAGGATGCTATTCTGCTGGTACACGGAAAAAAAACGATGTAGGTCATTTCTTGTTTACATAATGTCCTAATTCCATAATAGTGACAAGGTTGTAAAGCATTATTCATTTTATATAAACAACTTTTGACAACAATATGTATGTTTACTGTGCGGGGCAGCTATAAAAACCTCTCTACACTCATCAAGAAGCCAACTTAAAACAATAGTTGATGGATAAGTAACTCCGGAGTAATTTATACTTGCCATTCTGTGTTTTGCATGTGCAGAAACGGCTACATTCGCTGATATTATTCTAGCTGCCTTTGCTGGTGTTCTTTTGGCGCGGGTGTGACTGCCAGTTGTCTGTTTTGTTCAATAAAGCAATTGTTGACTGACCACCTTCTTGTCATCCTTACAACGTTGGTAGGCGCTAATAAGGTAAACAGAGCTCTGGTCTCGAAACAGTATTGGTATCGCCAGATACCAAAATTCAGGTATCGGGACCGGGTTGGAAGTGAAACAATGTGGATGGGTGCATCTTCACCCAACTTGTCATTTCATTTATATTATTTAAGTATTTCAAATGATCAGTCTGTACAACTTGCATGTCACAAAAGTACCGTTTAAAAAGTACCAGTTTGTCCCAGGTAACAGAAAAAATGTAAACAATGCCCTGCCCTATTGTTTGCACACTTTACATCCATATAACGTTCTATATAAATAAACTAAACCATTACTAGCAGCTTCCATCACTTAATCCCGCCCCCGCCTGTTTGACACATATATACACTCCAGCGGGTGCGGGACCCGCCGGGAGACAGGCACTCTAATTGGTCGCCGGTGGAGTCACAGCTGTCGCAGCCCAGTATGACTTCTGGTGCCTGCCTGTGAACCCACAGCTCACTGTTTGTATGCCCGGAAAGGCAAAACAGGCTCCGATCCACGCCATCCACGAGCCATGCTAACCATACACTGTCAAGACGCGAGCCAATAGGACAGCGTCACATTGCTGTCAATCAAATCCCAAGATGCTCATCGCCTTTAATCTGCGCCGTTCATGTTTGTATTTAACCTTGATGGCCAATCTCTTAATTGAGTGTTGTCTCTCAGCGCGCGCCAAGGTCAAAGAGGAGGCAGATTTACAGCAGCACACACTGCAGCACTCCCTGTGGGGCGTAATTCACGTTCCCTTGCATTTTCCGAAAGAGGAAAACTCTGCACTTTGCGCTGACATGCAAAATTTATGATGAGTAGTAAAGACATGCATCCATCACCTTGTCCATACTGGACACCCAAGACAACATCGAGGAACATAATTCAACATGTCTGAAAAGAAGTGGAAAGACTCCCAACCAGTGGCGGCTCATAAAAGTACTTATTTATATGTCACTGCTACCCTCCGTTTCTAAGGGATCGGAAAAGTCTACGGATCAGGTCAAAACAACGGAATGAAAAACGCCTAGGTGGAGGTTTATACTTCCAAGATCGCGGATTCGGTCATTTTTCCATGAATCAAAACGGGATTGCGCCTCAGACAGATCATCCAATCATCATGCAGAAGCCGAGCGTCCGGGCCAGCCCACTGCCCCATAGAACACCACAGACGCTGATCGTCTGATGGGCGGGACAAAGCCCAGCATTTATCCAATAACCATCCAGTTTTGCACAGTGGAACAACCCACGCTCCCCATCCCATCAGCATCCGACCGTAGCGCTGCGGGGATGGATGAGTAGGAAGTGGTGTCAGTTACCTGGGATGGGTAGCTGGCTCTGAACAGAAGATGAAGGTTTTTAGCGTATATTTCGTCAATGAAATGTACACTCAGCAGTACATACCTCACCGCTTATAGACATTTTAGGGGAAGCTTAGGTTCCCTTGCAGTCTTAAACGCACATTTTTTTAAACCGCCCAAAAACATAAAGTTCCAGCAATGCTCTATGAGCGTTTTGTGTTTTTTGCAAAAGACGCCCGCTGACATTGTGCAAGTTCTGAGTGAAATAAGGCCAGGGGGCACGTTTATTCTAGCACCCAGCTCATCTCAACCGTCAGACGCCTTCACAAAACACAACACATGGCCTTCAAAATAAGATTGCTGTTGTGTAAACAAAATAAGAAAAAAAAAAGATAAAAAAAAATTGAGACTACAGCTGCGTATTGTTTTTAACAATACACACACCAACAGCTCCCAGTCTAAACAAGCTACCATAATTCAATTAGGTCTTTTGTTGTATTTCAGGAGAAGGAGGCCGGGGGTGTGATGGGCAATTATGGCGCAAGATCACTGTGCCCGCTGGAGTGTGGATCCCACGTGATACCGACAAGCTCAGTCTGGCAGCTATTTAAATCTCCACCACAGACGTGCGCAAATCAAGCTCCTATAAATAAAGCAAGCTCCCTAATGAGGGTCTATGTAATTACAGAACCCCGCCATCAAACAATTTCAATCCAACACTGAATGGGAACGCCTGGATGGTGTGTTGTCTGGCAGAGAATGTTAATATCCCCTCATAAATATTTCTATAGCACTGGCAATCACTCTGTAGGCCCAGGAAGCCATACTTAAGGCGTTACAAGCATAGACAGTCTTACCTGACACAGAGATCCTCATGGAGGCCTCCAGGGGTCGGTTGTTATCCAGAGCCTGGCTCAGCTGGATCTCCCCCGTCGTTTGGTTGAGGAGCACCAGACTCAGCTCGTTTCCCACCTCAAACCTGTAGTGCAGCCGGTCCGAGACGTCCGGGTCGTGCGCGGGGATGCGGCCGATCACCCCAGCCGGGAAGCTGCTGGATTTGTCTGTCACATAGTTGTTGAAGATGATCTGGAAATTCTTGAGCAGGGGTGCGTTGTCGTTCTTGTCCACCAGTTTGATGTGGACTGTGGCCCTGCTGACCAGAGGGGCGGAGGTGGCTTGGACCACGATGACGTACTCAGAAGTGCTCTCGTAGTCCAGGTCTATGAGTGACGTCAGCTCACCGGAGAAGATATCCAGCTGGAACATCTCAGGTATGTTCCCCTCCACGATTTGGTACATGATCTGTGCATTGCTGCCTTCATCCGGGTCTGTCGCTGATATAATCGCTACCACCACACCAATGGGACTGTTTTCCTCTACCATGATGTCAAACTCATCTTTCTCAAACACTGGGGGATTGTCGTTCACATCCAGAATGGTCACTTGGATGTTGACGGGGGTTTTCAAAGCGGGAACACCTTTATCCACAGCAAAAGCCTGCAGGCTGTAAACAGGCACATTCTCTCTGTCTAACCTACGCAGCGTACGGACAATACCAGAAGTGGATTCTATTATGAAGTCTCCATCGCCATCCTCACCGCCCTGGAAGGTGTAGAAGACCCTCCCATTGAGGCCAGAGTCTCGATCGGTGGCGGACACCTGGACCACGCTGGTGAACACAGGCACGTCCTCCATCACAGAGCCCAGGTAGTGGTCCCTGAGGAAGCGCGGCGAGTTGTCATTGACGTCGTTCACCAGTATCTCCAGGTAAGTGGTGTCCGACTTCTGCGGGATGCCGTTGTCGCGGGCGGTGATGGCCAGCGTGTAGGACACCTGGTCCTCGTAGTCCAGCTCCATCTGCGTGGTGACGGCACCCGTGTCGGAATCAATGTCAAACTGAGGGATGCTATCGTCCATGAAGTATGTGATGCGGGCGTTCTCGCCCGTGTCTTCATCTGTCGCGCTTATGACGACAACGGTGGTGCCCACAGGCCGGTCCTCGTTGATGTTCACCGTGTAGTGTGAGCTCTGGAACACGGGCCGGTGCGTGTTGGCGTCAGTGACGTTGACAAACACCTTCGCTGTGTCAAAGAGCGTCCCGTCACTCGCCGTCACGGTCAGGACGTACTGGCGTTCTAGTTTGTAGTCCAGAGGCAGCGCCAGAGTGATGAGTCCCCCTCCGCTCTGACTCGTAATGGAGAACCTGTTGCGAGTGTTTCCGCTGGATATCTGATACGTCACCACGCTGTTGATGTCCTGGTCCACGGCGGATACCGTCACCACGCTCGTCCCCACGGCGGCATCTTCGTTCATTCTCATGTAGTACGCCTTCCGGATGAACTCCGGGTTGTTGTCGTTGACGTCGAGGATGGTCATGCTAATGCTAGCTGAGGAGGACATGACGGGGTAGCCGTGATCTCGTGCCTCCACTCCAAAGTTGTAAAAGTCCACACTCTCTCTGTCCAACTCGGCAGCCACCACAATCCACCCTGTGCTGTTGTTGATGCTGAAGGGGAAGTTCGGCGTAGTTTCAGTGAGACGATAATCCAGCCTGGAGTTGTCCCCGGAGTCTGCATCCACGGCTTGGATGTGGATGATGGAATAGCCTAGTGGCACGTTCTCCAACACCGTGGCTTGGAAGGGGGTGCTGACAAAAATGGGAGCGTTGTCGTTAACATCCAGCACCTGCACGGTCACCAGGCCGCTGATGTTGGACAGAGGGGGGCGGCCACCGTCCTGAGCTCGGATTCTTAGGGTGTATTCTTTGTTTGCTTCGTAATCCAAGTGACTTACCAGGTCCATTTTACCCGTCTGAGCGTCAATGTAAAACTGACCCCTGGAGTTGCCACTCATGATGCTGAAGTGGACCATGGCGTTGCTGCCCCTGTCCCGGTCTGTGGCAGTCACCTGCAGGATCTCAGTATTAGGGGCCATGTCCTCTGGTACTTGGACCACGTAGCGCTTCTCGCTGAACTGCGGGGCGTTGTCGTTGTCATCCTCAACCACAATGTATACGGTAGCGGTGGCGCTACGAGGCCCGGGGTCACGACCCTGGTCGTTTGCCTCCACTAACAACATGTACGCCTCTACCGCCTCCCTGTCTACGAGACCTTTGGTGCGAATGACGCCAGACCTTGGATCAATCTCAAACACGTCATTGGAGCCGTTACTGTTCAGGAAGTGGTAAAGGATGTTACCGTTAACTGGTGCGTCACCATCCGTAGCCCTCACCGTCAACACCTCGTATCCGATCTCTAGATTCTCCCGAATGCTCTCCTTGTAGTCCTGTTGCTCGAAAACGGGGTCGTGGTCGTTGGCGTCGCTGACCGTGACAGTGAGGGTCGCCATGGCCGTGCGACGAGGAGTGCCATGGTCCACCGCCGTCACGCGAAACACGTGAGTCTCTTTGGTCTCACGGTCCAGCACCTCCGCCGTGGAGACGAGGCCGCTGGCGGGATCCACCGCAAAAAGGTTGTTCGAGCGGCTGTCAAAGAGCGCCTCGATGAAATACTCCAGCCGTCCCGCATCGCCATCGTCCATGTCCACCGCTTTCAAGGCAACAACAGACGTCCCGGCCGGCTTGTTCTCCGCCACAGACACCTGGTACATCGGGGGTTGAAACTGGGGGCTGCTGTTTATGCTTCTCCTCCTTCTGCCCACCATCCCAGTGTTGGACAGAGCTGCCTTTCCTAACAGCCTGCTGATGTGTCTCGGAGTAAACGGACCCCGTCCAACACGCCAGTGGACAAAGACAGGGTTCACTCTGGCAGAGCCATCTCCTAGCAGGACGTCGCAGAGCAGGTCCAGCTCCGGGAGGGTGTCCTGGGTCCAGCATAGCGTCTCAGACACAAACAAGCTCCCCTCTGAGAAGTAGAAGTGACCTCCACTGGTGACTCTGCAGCGGGTGGGCTTTCCAGGTAGCAGCCCCCCTACTGGAAATAAAGCAGAGCCTGCTCTGTGGCACGGTACCGGCTTTTGGCTGCGTGGGCTCCACAAACTAAGCACCTCCATGTCCCATTCTGCTTTCAGCGCGCGCTTTTTGGAGCAGTTCCCCCCGTGGATGTGCACGTCGTAGCGGCTGGTGATGAGGTGCCGGTAGCCGGAACCCACGGAGCCCACGCAGTCGGACACGGTGTACAGCGTGAACGGGTTGGAGCGTAGAGAGCCGCACTTTATCCGGCGTGACACAAACACCGTGCCCGCCGCGGGGTCCGACTCCAGGAAGCGCTCGGCGGGTCTCGGAGCGAGCACCTGATCCAGAGCGCACGGCGCGCGCTGCTCCACGCCGGCCAACACCGTCCTCGGCCGGGCGTCCTCGCCGAGGTGAACCGCGTAGCCGGACACCAGCGCGGCCACTTCCCACCAGAGGCAAAGACAACGGAAATCCACTTGAAGGGAGTGCATGGCTCCTCGGTGTGCGTCCCAAGTTTGGAAGAGAAGCGCGGAGCTCCTTAAACTTTCCGGCGGAGACTTTCTCTTTGTTGCAGAGGAGCCATGCTCTCTCCGGGAGGACGCGCTTCTCTGGGCGAGTTTCTGTGTTTGCAAGGAAGGGTATATCCGCAGCGGGGGTTTGTCACGCAAACACACACACTAACCCACGCACACGCGCAGACAAACCCAAAAAGACATCCTCTACGTCCGCAGAACTCTGCTTGAATGGTGAAAAATGGCTCCTGGTGCACAGCGCCTCGTTAACATAAACCCTGCCTCTGTGTGCGTGCGTGCGTGCGTGCGCGCGTGCGTGGCCCCACAGACGCTGCTGTCAGTGGAAATAAATGAAGACTTCCACCGGAGCTTCATTTATTAAGCGACACACTGGGAAGCGTCAGGCGCTGCACGCATTCTCTTGCGTAACTTGACTAATAACGACCGTCGTTGTCGCGTCCACACGCACACGCACACGCACACGCACACAGCAGATGGAAGCCCAAAACAAGGAATAAATGAGTGACCGACACCCCTGCAGAGGTTTACTGATTAATAGAGGAGGGGAAGACATTCCTCAAAGGTGAATGCTTGGCATTGCAGGGTCCAGGCCCAGCAAAGAAGTTCTACGTGCACGCTTGTTGTCGTTGTGGACTATCCTTCTGCTAAACATTTATTCAATCTTTTTATTTTGCATTATGTTTTTCCCCTGAAGTGTATTTTTTAAATATATTTTGATGTAGTATTTATTTTGTATTGGAATTTTCTGTAATTATTAGAAAGTATTTTTAATCTTTTTATAATAAATGTACTTTTATTATTTTATCCATCATTTTATTAGCATTTACTTACCAAAGTCTTGTAGACTTTGATAGGCTATTTATTTATATTGTATTTGTGATATTAACCAAGTTGGTTTTGTTTATCTACTGTATTAGATGTATTTCTATATTTTTTCTCTTAAGGTTTTAAAAAAAAAAAATAAAAGAATTAATTAAATTTATAAAAAATAAAAAAAATAATTTTAAAAATAATAAAAATAAAAAAATTAAAATAATTAAAGAAAAAAAAAATAGAAATATATAAAATATAAAATTAATTAAAATAAATTAAATATAAAATATATAAAAAAAATATAAATAATTTAAAAAATATAATAAAAAAAAAAAAATAATATAAATTAAAAAAAAAAAAGATAAAAATTACAAAAATAAAATTTCACATTATCATTAAAAACATTTTTTCTGTTTTTCATGTTTTCCCATTTTACATATTCTAATTTAATATATTTTATTACACGTTTGTAATCAATACTTTTTCTTCCATCTTAAATGTCTTGTATTTGTTTCTGCACTAAGCATTTATTTGCATTTTCAGTTTTGTTCACCTCTTTTAAGGGGTTCTTCAACGATTCAGGTATTAATTTGTATTAATATTACATATTAAATAACAGTAAGGACCACTGCATTTGACAGCAAATCACAATGATGATTTAAGTTACTCAAAAAGGTGGAATTCACACCAACTCTATTCTCTTCGCCTTATTGATGCGCCACTGCCATCTAGCGGACACGCCGCACTGACGCAGCCAATCTGCTTGATGTACTGCAGGTGTATGGTTGTTTTTTTTTACTTTAAAGAATAAAGATGCAAATAAACACAAGGAATGAGTTACTTGCCACATGGAGTGTACACCAAAAAAACCCTGCAAACCAAGAAAAGAGTTTACAATAATGCTGGCAAGCGACAGAAATACATACCACACAACAGTATCATTACTTACCAAACAGGCGCAGAAAAAAGGTGAAAATATACACTATATAAGACAGAGGAGATAAAAAAACATGATTGGTTAATAACACATTCAATGATTGGAATTCTGGACGCACGGACGCCACTACAATCAATTGCTGTGGTTGTAAAAGGGCCTGAAAGCCGCACGTTGTAAGCCTCCGCTTACACACACAAATGCGTGCACTAATTGCTTCACTCACAGACAAAGTGAAATTTGGCTTTTCCCATGAATACCCGTCACCAGGCTTTACCAACCGGCACTAAGGATTGGCATTTGTGGCTACACTTGCGGGACTGACTGTGGGTAAAATGAAAGGTTTCTAACATTCTGAACTCCTGTTTCATGCTAGTGTGGTGAAAAAGTGTTCTGATTTCTTATTTTGTGTCACACTTAAATGTTTCCGATGACCAAACATGCAACTATTAGCCAGTAACACCACAACATACTAAAAATGCTGTTTTTAAATTAAACTTTTTAATATTAAGGGAGAAATATCCAAACCTACATCACCCTGTGTGAAAAAAGTGACCCCCCTCAAAAGCCAAAGCTTTGGGACTCCAGCAAACCACAGAAAGAGCCATTATCCACAAATGGCAAATACTTAGAACAGTGGTAACCCCAAGAGTGCAGCAACAACTTAAGGTCACAAAAGACCCCACAATAACATTCAGCGAAATGCAGGCCTCTATTTTTATTCTATTTTCTTATCTCTCCTGTCTTGACTCGGTTGTTTCATGTTGTGATCAGGTGTTTAGGTTTCTTATCAGATTTTTTGCAGAGCTGCTGGAAACACAAATGTCTCTTGAAGATGAATAAAGTATTTATCCTTTGCTTCAGTTAAGGTTCATGAAGGTTCATGAAGCCACCATTAGCCACCAAAAACAAGTTCCAAGACCACAACCACTGCTGAACAAAAAGAACATTAAGGTGCGTCTCAATTTTGCAAGAAAAAATCTTCACGATCCCCAAAACCTTCGGGAAAATACTCAGTGGTCTTACGAGACAAAAGTTAAACTTTTTGGAAAGTGTGTGTCCCGTCACAGACACACCTGGTGTAAAAGTAACACCGCATTTAAGAAAACTAAAGGAACATCACAGCAACAGTAAAATCTGGTGGTGGTCGGGTGATGGTATGGGGCCGTTTTTCTGCTTCAGGACCTGGAAGACTTGTTGTGATAAATGGAAGCATGAATTCTACTCGCTTGGGTCGTGCAGCAGCACAATTATCCCAAACATACCAGCAAGTCCACCTCTGAATGTCCAAATGAAGACTTTGTGGAGTCTGACCTGAATCCTACTGAGATGCTGTGGCATGCTCTTAAAAAGGCACTTCATGCTGGAAAAGCTTCCAGTGTGGCTGAATGACAACAATTCTGCAAAGATGAGTGGGCCAAAATTGCAAGTTATGGCAAACGCTTGATTGCAGTTGTTGCTGCTAAAGCTTTAGGCAAAAATCCCTTTTTTCACACAATGCCAAGTAGCTTAGCATTTTTTCCTCCAAATCCCAGGGAAATTGTGTTTAATTACAAGAAATAATTCCCTTGTGGTGAAGCACATGTTATAATATCACACATTTATAAAGACTCAAGCAAAAAAGCTGCATTTTACACCGAGGCCCGAGTGTTTCGTTGTTCCTTTCAACGTTTCCCCTGGGCCAAGATTTCCAAAAGCTCGGTTGCCAGGAACAAAACTCTGGTGCCTCTGGTGGTTACGGCCGAGTAGCGCACCTCATTTTGCCACACAACACCCAACCCTGCCCCGCAAGGTCACAAAAACAAGCAGAACTAGAAGAGCTTTTTCCCATTTTTATTGTTGCTGGAGGCTCTAATACAATATGAATCATAAGCATTACAAAATAAAAACAAAAACAAAATACAAAGATTCCCCTCCAAAATGGAAACGATCAAAGGTTTCCACTGACACCAAGACAAAACTGTGACCCCCAAAAAAGACTCAGAAGGTGAGCAGAGACGGGACATGGTGATAAAACAGAGGCTGAGGGGGTAAAATGTTATACACAGTGCGGTTAGGGGGGCGGGGTCATTGTTGAATTTCCACAGACTTGACGGCGGCTCCCGCGCGGGCTCGCATGCATACACACAGATGACGGGCACAAATGTTCCCACGCGAGCCGAAAAGCCGCCCGCGTGTCGGTGAGGAATTACCGGGTCAAACAAACCCGAAAGGTGAGGAAGGGACCGTGTCGCCTGTCCTCGGCAGAGAGGAGAGAGCGGGACAGGAAATACGGATGGTGAGGTGGGGGATTGTTAACTGTCGTTAGATTGAGGACACGTAGAGCAAGGGGAAGGGAGTGTGAGCGAATGGCTTCTGAACATGTGAGATACACGAAAACAACAAAAGTTGACAGGAGAGGGTGAGAGAGAGAGAGAGAGAGAGAGAGAGACAGAGAAGCTAAGCGTCTTTTTTTCAATTGCCCCCCCCCACAAAGAAAGAAAGAGTCCCGGCCGCCCCGGGGAGGAGAGACGGGAAGAGAAACAGGAAGAGGAGGTGGCGGATGAGAAACGGACAGGACAGTAGCATCTCTAGCTTTGGTTTTTCTGTTTGAGCGCCTTGAACAGTTCTTTTTGCAAAGCCTCCTGCTTTGACATGTCGGCCAGAGCTTGAACACTCCTGTGGGGGCGACAGAGACACAAACAGGACAAGCCGTCAGCGTGTGCAGGAACAAGACGCTCGTCCTTCGCTACCTCGCGGTTCCGACACTAGATCCTCACAAGACAAACACCACCCGCAACAGTGATATGCACGCTCTTAAGGCTGCGCGATTAGGTGAAAATGTAAACATTGATTTGACTATTGTCTCATCGTTTTTTAATATTTGTGTATATGTACATGATTATATTTCCTTCAGGTGGGTACAATATTTACACTTCATTTTAAGGGTGAAGAAGGCTGGAACCAATTACTCCATTTATAGAGTAAATCTCAGAATAGGAAAATTCCAACTTCAAATGCATTCCGTATCTCGAGGTTCTGCTGTACTAACTATGTCGCTGCAGCTTGGTCAGTAAGCAGGTCCCATTGCGTAACTGGAGCGTCGTGGCAAGGTTTATTTCAAAGGGCTTTATATGGGAAATGGGTGCGTCCCGTTACGTGCATTCGTTGCTGACACTGGTCTGGTTTTTTACCTTCAGAGAAAGATGTGTCTCACATAACGATTGCAGATGATGAAAAAAGTGCAGTTCATGGTGTCCGACATGACATTGGTAAATACATCTACCTGTGCATGCGCGGTACAAGGTCCACTGCACCGCTCGCCTGCTGGTGTGAGCAGCTAGAAAAATGTGTCACATGTTTATATGAACTGCATGATGCCTTCTAACATGACCTACTGGGTGAGCCTGCCGTTTCTTTATTTGATCGACGTCTTTGCAAAGCACTTGTCCGTCTACAAAGAGTTTTGGTTATTTTTTTACGGCAAACAAACACGCATTCATGTAGAAAAGCCTGCATCCTGTTTGCCGCACCCGGCTTTCCCCAAAAAGGAATTAGTAAAGTGCAGAAAAGACACATACTCAGCGTTCGGTTTTGAATAATTAGACGTGGTTAGTGACATTCGGGAGATTTTCAACAGAAACAATGTCACTCTCCCCGAGTTAGGCCCTTTGTACATTTTCACACACGCGTGCAACACTGCCCATGCTGCAGGCTGTACCTCCGACCCTAGTCAATGAAGATCTGACGCTGGGTGAGGACCTGCGACAGCTCCTTCTGGAGCTGCCGGTACTTTTGGTTATCAGGCAAAGACTCAATAGATCTAGAGCACAGACAAGAGGACGGGAGACAGCGTGGACAGATGATAAGGATGGAAAAGCAATTTATATGGAAAATAAGACAGGAAGGTGTGTATACAGAAAGAAATACGTGAACAGATAATAATTGTAGGATTAAGCAGGGCCCTCGATAGGAAATGCTCCTGATTGTTTGAGCTCTGAAATGCAAACAAGAGCACAAACGCGTCCTTACGGCACCTTACCTAAGTCCGTTGACAATGTCCTTGGTCTTCCCAAAGTAGATTTCATTCAGCGTGGAGCGAATCTTGTTCTCCATGTCCTGCAACAAGACCATCAAACACTTAGCCGAAGTTTTAAAAGGAACGCCAACGCGTCGGCCAGGCTAGGAAAGCTCGACTGACTTCAACAAGGCGGCCAATGTTGGCGATGTGGGGTGAGGACTCTCCAACCGTCTCGTCTTTCTCCGTCTGTGAAGGAGAAGAAAGTAAAGCCAGTTGACGCGCAGCGGCAGAAGACTGAGCAGGTTGATGCGGCTCCAGTTTGACACCGTGCTTACTTGTCTTGTGAGGCTGCCCCCCAGGTTCATGGTGCCAGAGTCGGTCTTGGTCGTCTGGAGCCACAACATGACGGTGGAGGTGAGTTTGTAGTGAGCAGTTCGTCCGCTGGACTTCTCCTGCAAGCATGAATGCGATGAAGGGTGCATCTCCGACAGCTGTATCATTTCTCATTTTTGATGGAAACGAGAGCCCAAGATTTTCAGTGGCCCCACCTGCACCTCCACCACGTGGATGGAGTCCCAGCACCCTTTGATCTTTTTGGATCCATCCCCGGCCTTCTTAATGAGAATGACTCCAGCAAAGCCGTGGTCCAAATCCCAGAGGTACACTGACGACACGCCACCCTCAAAGTATCTTAAACAACAAATGGGGAGTCACAGTCAGGAGTGTGTGTGTGTGTGTGTGTGTGTGTGTGTGTGTGTGCTTCAGGGGCACTCACAGGTCTCTGTACTGGTCGAAGGCGTTATTGGCTTCGATCTCCAGTTTCCTCAAGCGAGCTGAAGGCATGGCGCCATCATCAATAGGCGGGTCGTACTTATTGCTCCACGGGGATCTGAAGTGTAAAGTGCTCAAGTACATCAAACTTTTTATTTCTAACTTATATACCTCACATATGTGGCAGTTCAATAATGCAAACCCGAAAACACAACAACCGTTCTGTTGTGTTTTGCGACATGCAACTCACTTTTGTTTTGATTTTTTTGATGACTTTTGGACGTTCTGTGGGAATTATCGGGAATTTACAGGAAGGGAATTGAGATGCTGTTAAACCATCGGAGGTGACGCCAAAGTCAGTACCTTTTGTTATTGTTGTGGTCCGTTCAATGGTTGAGGCTGATTTCCGTTTACAAAATGCGCCAATCAGCTTGGTTGCTTGTGACAAAATGTTCATATTTCCCATTTCGTAGTAGACTGTGGTCTATTATTAGTCAGAACATTCATTCATTCATTTTCTATACCGCTTATCCTCATTAGGGTCGTGGGGATGCTGGAGCCTATCCCAGCAGACTTTGGGCGAGAATCGGGGTTACAGTATGTAAATACAAGTGATGTGTAGTATTGTGGCCACTAGGCGGCAGTAATGACAAAACATTGGAACATAAGCTTACATGACATTACCTGAACACTGCATCAAGTTGTGAAGTCAGCCATGGCATGTGCAACTTGATAAGAGTGAAAATAAAGTTATCCTCACATTTTGTGTGGAAGTGGTACGGTTTTGGTTAGTTTAGAAGAAATAAATTCAAGGCGACCTGGTTAGCTCGCTAGCTAGCGGCCCTCTAGCGCCTGCAGTATAAGAAGTGCAATGTGGTGTAAACAATACATAATGAGAGTGTAAATGTGACTCTAGGGCTGTTATTTAATTTCTACAGTGCTCTGATAATGTTGAAAAAAATATATTTAGAAAGTCAAACAAGTTTTCTATTCTCTAACTACAAAAATATTCCATTTATTAACACGGAATCCTATATCACGGAAATTCACTGGTCGGGAACCAATTAATCGCTAATAAACGAGGGACGACTGTAGTGAGAGGTATGTCACATCAGGCTTTCCACAGCAATTTTAAAACTAACAGAATGACAGTGATATTTTCCAAGCTTGCGTTTTAAGAATACATGATAGAAATAGAGTAAGAAGAGTAGAATTGTAATATTTGAGACCCTATTAAAGCATTACAACTGCAATTTGGGTTTGATGGCAATAGAAAATACGCTTTTGGAAATGAGCTACCTATATTATTTACTAGATATCTTTTTTCAAACGGATACCAATAACTTTCTGCTTGACGGCATAATTCCCTCATATCGACCTGATATTATCGTGCAGCCCTAATATTTACTGTAAATGTAGTATGCAGATTTATTACGTGTATGCAGGGAAAGCTGCAATGTCACATGTATATATTAAGATCCGACCCTGGTTACATTTTAATTTATACAAAATTAAATAACATTTCAAGGTTAATTTTCTCATTTGGGTGGTCTTGTTTGACTCATGACCCGGGCCGCAGTTCTACACTGTACCTGTAGGAGTCACCATCCCGATTATAATCACAGAGCAGATAGTCTTTCCCCACTGCCTTGTCCCTGGCAATCTTCAGGGGCTGGTCAACAGAGGAAAGAAGGTCCTCACACAGATTGGGAACCTGGAAACAAAGGGAGGGGAACCCTCAGCGGTGTTTTTGTTTGTCACAAAGACAAACAGATGATTATGAAAGCCAACTGGAGCGACAGCAGCAAGATTACACAGAGAGCAGAAAAGAATGCCTCCATTTTAAGGCTGACATTCCAGCATGCCTTAATAAGCGGAGAAGGAATAAAATACCAGCAGGAAACTTTATATGTTGGGGATAAGGGGGTACAAATGACTTCTCACAGACTGACATGGGCCGCTATGTTCACTGCATCATTGCACAAACACAAAAGAGGCCCTGTTTTTCCTTAAAAAGGATCCCACATTCCCTCGCTGCGCACACACACACCTGGCAGCAGGCTGTGCGGGACAAGGAAAGGGGAGTGAAAGTAGGGGGTTCACAGAAAGGCAAGGTGATTTCAGGTGATATGAAGAGATGGAGCCAGGACGGTGCCAGGCAGTTATGTTGGCACACACCGGTGATTGACAGCAACGCTAATAACCGCTAACTACCGTACACACGGTTTGTTGTTTGTGTGATTCAGCAGGAAGTGCTCTGGTTAAATGCATTTAGCACTTTCCATTAGGGCCCTACGAGTTCCGCATCAACGGAACTGACCAATAAAAAAGAGAATTTACTGGTCATATTATAATGATATTGGCATAAAAACGTAATATCGGTCAATATCAGTATTCTTTTTTCCCCTATAATGAAAGCTGATGTAGCCCTTTAAGCATCAAAGTCGCAACATTCCTCAATTTGCTGCCAATATGATGCCTCACGTAGTTAATACTTTACACCAGGACATGGCAGACATCTTTAACTTCAATCTGATCAACATTTGTGGCCGTGTTGTTGTGCAAGGTTTAGGAGTTTACAGACTTTGAAGCCCTGTGTGCGTGCGGCAGCATGTCAGCTCACCCTGACAGGCTTGTTGGTGGCGGTGGGGGTGATAGCGTAAAAACGTATATACGTAGACGCCGCATCCAGCGCTGAGTCAACGCTGCCGCCATATTGGATATTGCAAGCTTGGGAGCAGAGAAGATGCCTCATTCATGTAATACACTGCCCAAATCAAATCCCAGTTATTAACCTACCACAGGTAAGACTTGACAATTACCTGTGATAGTATTTGGTCCATGGACAGCATGATTCGGCTTTCAAAACATCACTGTGAGAAAACGACGTGGAAAAGCTTGTATTCACTCATTATAGAAATAGCGGCAGGCAGACGTGGACCTGCAGGAGACTCCTCGGCAGAAAATGCACTGCGTTGCGCAGTGATGCAGAGGAAGTATCAGGTGCCAGATCATTTGGAAAAGCCACCGGCACGACACAAGGAACGGATCAACTGGATGCACCAGAATTAAGTACCTATTTATCTACATTTAAAGACACTCAAAACAACACTACAGTTTACAGGATAAGAAGATCCAGAATTGACATCTTTTGCCTTAAGGACCACAAACATCTGGAGTTAAAAAAGTCAGGCGTGGACACAAAACTTTATTTTTTCTTCCTTTCCGATATCCAGAAATGACAACTGTTATTACACAGAGGACCAATAATAACCTAAACATAGGCAATAATTTGTCTATTAGCCACACAGAAACAGTAGAAGCACATACGCAAATCATAACAACATCAGACAATATTTGAATCAACTCAGGGAGCCCTTCAAAACAACCCCGATCTCAGATTCTCGGATTAATGTCGACCAGGGCAAGGACTTTGAACTGGAAGGTCATTAATCTAATAGCTGGAACCCAAAAATAACGATAGTCAAATCACCTTTATCTCTAACTCTTCATCCCTTGTGAGGACATTGCCTGTACTCACCCGCCATCCATCTATGTTCTGTTCTATTTATTATTATGGTTGCTTTGACTACTATCTTACCACATTTTCACATTACTTATATTTTAAACACTTTCACTCCTTTGCTTTTTTCCCGCATCGCTGCATAAGACACACATTGTCTATTCTTATCGTAAAATATTGGACGTAACAAACTGCCTTATACCTTTAGGCACTTTGAATCTTGTATTAATAAACTACCCCCCGCAATGCGTGTTTACTCAGCCATCTTGGATTTCACATACGCAACATTGCAATACTTAGCTGACACGATACTGCGGGTATCCTGTAAGGCACCTTCAAGCGGTGGTAATCTTTGTGAAATATTTCGCCACACAATCCTTCCTTCTCTTTACGCTGACAGCATTTCATTCACATAAAGTCACGATTACGTTTTCATCGGCCAATTCTGCAGTTCTGTTAACGAGGAAATAATAGGTCCCAAGTTTCGCACGTTGCTTGGAATAAGGCCCTAGCCACACGGGAACGTTCCTGAGATTATTTTTTGGCGGACCATAAAACTGCTCAAGTGTGACATCTGACGAGACGACCACAAACGAACTGCAACTCACCAGGTCAATGAGGTCACTGAGGTTCTTCTCAATCTGCTGAGGAGGCAGACGCCTCATCAGGTCCAGGGCACAGTCCAACTGCTGTTCACTCTGAAATACACACATTCACAAGAGGCTCAGTCAGACAAATTTGCAGCCATTTTCAAAACACAGCGCAGTTGAAAGTGATGCAACAGCGCCTCTGCTGGCTGCAGCCAAGTAGTGCACAAACTTTTGCCTGGACTGCTTCAAGACATGCCGACTGGAGATTCTGGCGGTATGATAACCTTGGGCAAAAACACCACAGTTTGACGGTATCGTATTTACAGCTCTAAAATGTGTTCTTTTTAAATATCGTTATTGAAAAGAGAAAAAAAACAGCCTTTTTAAAACATATAAAATAACACAATGAAAGCAGCACATATGTATTACAGATAAATAAAAAATAAGAAACCTTTAAATAATAAATAGACAATACAAAATATAATAATTATTCAAATGATAATTTTAAAAATGCCATTTACTGTGGCTAATCCTGTAACACAATTAATATTTTATTAGTTTAAAAAAATATATAATGTAAATAAATGCAATCAAGTGGACCATAAAGGTAACATTTTTTTTTTTTAAGTCATAATGTCAGACTTTTCCACTTTTCTGTTTTGGGGTCACGTGATGTGGTTTCAACACATCGAAGCCCGGTTTATAACACAGGACATAAAGTATTCTCACATAGTGGCCGCGCTGGACTTTCTCTCATATAAGTTTTAGTGGTTTTGAAACCGTGACTGTCATATCGTGGTATGCCTTGAAACCTACTGCACACCATCCAGCCAATTCTTACCGATTAATTCATCAGTTACGAGGCTCATACCTCCACCCAGAGAACAAAAAACTGCAAAACCTCATCCTCATTTTGGATTGGGTCAGGACTGTGTGCAAAGCTGTGTTTGTGTTGCATTACACTCACGCGAGTATTTTCCGAGTCAATAAATACAATGGCAAGTTGATGTTTTTTTTGGTTTTAATGATGCAAAGCTAAAGGGATTCAACTTGGCCAGGCTATCTATTTTAACCAAACTAAATCTGTTACCTTTTTTGGTCCCACTGCAATTTGTTTGCAGACGTTTGTTTTTGTACGTGTTTGGTTTCATGGGGACATGCTGAATAAAGTGGTGAAGACGATTTAGAAACCACAGATTATCTATCCTGTCATGAATGAACGCATTTTCAATCCAATACCCTTCATGTGACGTCTTAGCCTGACGTTAGCCATATTTGCCATCTCTTTTTTAGTATTAGTATTTCTGGTTGGGGCATTTCCAAATAAAGATGAAGGTCCCAGTGATAATTTGCTATGAAGCAACATGGTGCATGGTGAAATGCCACTCGGTCCAACTACGTGACCAGAAAGAAGCATAGCAAAGTGGTGTGATCGCTTTTTAAAAGCTCTGCTGGGACTTAGGAGTGCAAAAGTAGAAAGAAGCACATAGCTGAGCCTCCCCCAGAGGGGTTTTCTCCCGTAAAACATGCCATGAAAAATAAGGAGAGACCAGCCACAACATGAAACTCGAGGAAACGTGGGGGAACACTCGCACACCTCCACTCCTCTGAACCTAACCACTAAATTTTTTTTTTTTTAATGGAAACAGGGGCTCAGAACATTCAGATTTTCTTTCCATTCCATTAATTTAAAACAACACAGTTGTTCTATGAGTTCTATTATAAGTAGTCAAAAGCCCATCCCAATTTTGCAATGATTTAGAAATGTACTGAATTCATTTTAATACTTCTGTCACCCAGCTAATAATCTTTCCGTTTCTGTAATATTTAAAAGAGATATGACAATGCTTGGGACCCCCCCACCCCTAACCCCACCCCCACCTGTGTTGAGTTGCAATGACATCAATGGCTACATAGAGATTACACAACATTGCGGACCGCCGGGAAGTTGGGAATATTCCACTCTGAGCATCCCAAGAGCTGCTTTCAAACTGTTGTAGCTGAAAGTAAACAAAAAAATGGCCGACATCCTACAACCCGGGGTTTGCCAATATTCAAAGGGGGTACATGAATAAAAATGCACAACAATTTGCCCCTAACACTCAAAATTACGAGCGCACCTGAATGCCTCACAGCACAGAGCACACAGTTATTTGTCAGGATGAGAGAGTGGGAATTCCCCTGAAAATAAGGCCTCATCTCAGTAGAGAATTTGAACACAAAAAATGGACGCACTTAATCCATCAAACACACCTAATTCATCCACTTTGTTGCGTGTTGATGGAATATCTTGTGCAGCAAAACTAAGCATACTCATTCAGCTAAATACCTCACAGGCTGTAAACAGCACCCCTAAAAGTTGACCCTTAACAAAACAGAAATGTCATTGCTACAACGTTCCTCTTAGCCCGCCTTTGAATCACTCTCGGACGATGAATTAGGCTGCCCCAACTCCTTTGACGATGTGTTTAGGAGCACTTCCATCGCCCAGTAAACACTGGCTCACGCCAACAACTCTGGGGTCAGTGCTGGTGCTGGTGGGGGCTGAGCCAACAGGATGGATGAGGTGAGACTGCGGGGAGAGCGGGCGAGTGGGGAGACGGGACAGCTGCTCTTCCCATATCGGGCATAACACAATTTAGGCTACAGGGACGTGCATGCAATCAGTTGGAACATCTCTGTGTGGAGTTTGCACGGGCTCCCCCAACAATTAGCCTGTTTGGCTAATTGGAAACACAAAAAATAAGAGATAAGTAACGGTCACTTAAGCGCAGTTCAGCCAGCGTTGACACCTGTAATTTTTGTCAGCACTCCAAATAATGCAGAGCATATTTCAAGGCGGCCTACGGGACCTGCACAATTACCAACCCCACCTCTTTGTCCAAGCTGGTGTTTACATTTAACTCTTACTAGCTCATTGTCCCTCAGCTTTCTCTTGGGTTTCGCATCACCTGGTTTCGCTCGCGTTTGGTGGCGTCACATTCGCCGTGCTGATGCATTGTTGTCGGTCGGCGTCCCCTCGCTGAGCACTAACGTCGACTTTTGACTCGGCCCCGGGGTCCAGTAGACTGCGCTGAGACAAATGAACCGTACTGTACCAAAACGTGTGAAATCCAGTCCAGGAAGTACCCCACCTCTCACCTGAAGTCAGCTGGGATAGGCTCCAGCTCACCCGAGACACTAACAGAGCAAGTGATGGAGAAAATGGATGGGCAGGGACACCCAAACAATGGAAGGGGAGTCTGTGGTCTTCCGCAATGTCTACTTATACGGACACAACGTGACAAATGGCGTGCAAAAACGTGGTTTGTCATCGCGCCGAAACTGTCACAACCATGAAGTGCAAAGGCAGAGACGCTGATCAATTGACACTGACAGCTCGTCACGGCAGGAGCAGTCGCGTCTTAATTTAGCAACAAGCCCCACGTTGGACTGTTGCAACCTGCGTGGGCTTGCGCGGCACACAAGCCGGGGGCTGCGTTTTCCTGTGGGTTAAATTCGGAGCCCTCTCAATTACTGCTCACTAACTTGCGTCAAATCCAAAACATCCTGTGCTAACTTGACGCCGCCGGGGGCCGCCCCGCTTTGCTAGCAGCTAGCTAGCCTAGCTAGGCGGAGGAAGCGGCGAGCTGCTTCGCCGTTGATTGAATCGTTGAAAACCAAACGCAAGTTAATAATAAGAGGTAAAAAAGGGCAGACTTTATTAACAGCCAACTCTTGGAAGACCTCCAGCTGCCCCTCTCAGGTTACCAGCTAATGTTAGCTTAGCCTAGCCTAGCCTAGCCTAGCCTAGCTTAGCGCCCGTCGCCGTTGGTTAGCCCACCGAAAGCCGCCCAGGCTCGAACCGCGCGACCCTTACCATGTCTGCGGCGGTCTCAGCGGGGCAGGGAAGAATGATTTCACAGGAGACTGTACGCCTTGTAGCCTTCGAATGGTTTGTCCAACCGCTCCTCTCGCCGCGTCTGGTGGGTTTTCTTGTTGTCAGTCCCCCCCAGTGGAAGATGTCTTGTTCGCCTCTCCCTCAGTGAACCCAGCCCTGTCAGCGAAATTCACTTCCTCAACCGGTCTTACAGGAAGGAGAGGCTGCAGCCAGGCAGCGGGCCTCGACAAGCATGTCCGGGTCACTCCGGGCCTCCTCCGCGCCAGCCAATAGCGACGGAGCAAGAAAGGCATTGCCAAGTATGGCAAGAGAGGAGTGGTGCTCTTCGCCTACTGGAATAGACGAGCTTTAGTCTTGCAACTTCAAGGCTTTTTAGCCACTAATCCTTTCGAAATAAAAACTTTCACGGCGCGAAATAAGTGTCAAATAACATCTTAGTTAATTATGATTGTCTAATTGGAATTATGACTGATTGATTGTTACATTATGCAAGTTTTCAATTTCTTCTATACTGATAATATTGACTTAAATACAGGCTACAGGACACCCCAATTAGCTTTCGTGTCCTCCGCTGTCACACGCGTTAATTAGCAAGGGAAGAGTCTTGAAGGCCTCCTGTTTTGTTTCTAACACATACTTACTACATATGAATAGCATGTTACTTAGTTCATTGATTATCTTTACTATCTAAAAATCACGTGGTGTCCAATCATCCCAACTGTTTTGCGCACGTGAATGTTATGTGAGTGCCAGGGGCCACCGTGCCAGGGGCCACCGTGCCAGGGGCCACCGTGCCAGGGGCCACCGTGCCAGGGGCCACCGTGCCAGGGGCCACCGTGCCAGGGGCCACCGATACGGCTGACTTGACACTTTTCCGGATCATTGAATGTCTTTGTGATATTTTTCTTTAATTTGTTGATCATGATCATAATCAGTATGAAAGATTTAAGGTGAACAAAAACAGTATTTGTATCGACACAATTACTTGGGAGCAATTTAACAATGTTTGAATACAGCAACATCAGACCATCCAACAATATCAGCATTTGCCCCCAGAGAAAAACTTCTTCCCTGAATTTGTGAAAACTCCAGTAACACATAAATATCACAATTTATACTTGAAAAAAACACAAAACAATACAGGTATTGTATATATCTTTTATGACTCTATTTTTAGCTGGTTCTCTATTGATGTATCACCTCCATTGTAAAACTGCAACAACATATTAAAGAGCAACCATCCGTTTGAGTTTCGACTTAACTTACTCCATTTTCTAAATTCATAATAACTTTATGATATAATAAGAAGTTTATTAAAAAAAACAACAACAACCACGAACGTGCGCTGCTAAAAAAGTGCAGCACAACGCTGACGGGATGACGAACCTCTCGCGATACTTGGGAGGACCGCGAAGACCCGGAAACATGGCGGAGGAACACGGAAGAAAGTGGGACCGTTGCCTTGCAGACGCCGCTGTGAAAACAGGTAAACTTCACAGCGGCGTCGGTAAACGTGATAGAAGTATTTCAACGTCACGTAGCCGCAATTTCGGTTGTGGTTGAGCGCAACGCTTTGCTCGATGTTTTTAAGCGGGACGAGAACTCGGCCACTGGGTAGTGTGTGACACCTTACTGAGGTCAAACGAATGGGCGTGTATTGCTGAGGAGCTTATTCGAAAGATTAAACGCCTAAAGTAAAGTGTGAACGCCTCACAAAACACACTAAAATGACCAGAACAAGCTGAGCTACGTTTCCCGTGTAGAAATAAACACGCAGTAACAGTAAGAGCGACGTTTTAGAGAGAGAACTGATTGGAGAAATCCAAATGAGAGTAGTTGAGCCTTGACT
>QODF01000051.1:2305518-2389286 GCA_024372805.1 Oostethus manadensis
GAGAACAAAAAACTGCAAAACCTCATCCTCATTTTGGATTGGGTCAGGACTGTGTGCAAAGCTGTGTTTGTGTTGCATTACACTCACGCGAGTATTTTCCGAGTCAATAAATACAATGGCAAGTTGATGTTTTTTTTGGTTTTAATGATGCAAAGCTAAAGGGATTCAACTTGGCCAGGCTATCTATTTTAACCAAACTAAATCTGTTACCTTTTTTGGTCCCACTGCAATTTGTTTGCAGACGTTTGTTTTTGTACGTGTTTGGTTTCATGGGGCCATGCTGAATAAAGTGGTGAAGACGATTTAGAAACCACAGATTATCTATCCTGTCATGAATGAACGCATTTTCAATCCAATACCCTTCATGTGACGTCTTAGCCTGACGTTAGCCATATTTGCCATCTCTTTTTTAGTATTAGTATTTCTGGTTGGGGCATTTCCAAATAAAGATGAAGGTCCCAGTGATAATTTGCTATGAAGCAACATGGTGCATGGTGAAATGCCACTCGGTCCAACTACGTGACCAGAAAGAAGCATAGCAAAGTGGTGTGATCGCTTTTTAAAAGCTCTGCTGGGACTTAGGAGTGCAAAAGTAGAAAGAAG
Organism: Oostethus manadensis; assembly: GCA_024372805.1. Lineage (NCBI taxonomy): Eukaryota > Metazoa > Chordata > Actinopteri > Syngnathiformes > Syngnathidae > Oostethus > Oostethus manadensis. The sequence continues at coordinate 2,306,122 of QODF01000051.1, forward strand.
CACATAGCTGAGCCTCCCCCAGAGGGGTTTTCTCCCGTAAAACATGCCATGAAAAATAAGGAGAGACCAGCCACAACATGAAACTCGAGGAAACGTGGGGGAACACTCGCACACCTCCACTCCTCTGAACCTAACCACTAAATTTTTTTTTTTTTAATGGAAACAGGGGCTCAGAACATTCAGATTTTCTTTCCATTCCATTAATTTAAAACAACACAGTTGTTCTATGAGTTCTATTATAAGTAGTCAAAAGCCCATCCCAATTTTGCAATGATTTAGAAATGTACTGAATTCATTTTAATACTTCTGTCACCCAGCTAATAATCTTTCCGTTTCTGTAATATTTAAAAGAGATATGACAATGCTTGGGACCCCCCCACCCCTAACCCCACCCCCACCTGTGTTGAGTTGCAATGACATCAATGGCTACATAGAGATTACACAACATTGCGGACCGCCGGGAAGTTGGGAATATTCCACTCTGAGCATCCCAAGAGCTGCTTTCAAACTGTTGTAGCTGAAAGTAAACAAAAAAATGGCCGACATCCTACAACCCGGGGTTTGCCAATATTCAAAGGGGGTACATGAATAAAAATGCACAACAATTTGCCCCTAACACTCAAAATTACGAGCGCACCTGAATGCCTCACAGCACAGAGCACACAGTTATTTGTCAGGATGAGAGAGTGGGAATTCCCCTGAAAATAAGGCCTCATCTCAGTAGAGAATTTGAACACAAAAAATGGACGCACTTAATCCATCAAACACACCTAATTCATCCACTTTGTTGCGTGTTGATGGAATATCTTGTGCAGCAAAACTAAGCATACTCATTCAGCTAAATACCTCACAGGCTGTAAACAGCACCCCTAAAAGTTGACCCTTAACAAAACAGAAATGTCATTGCTACAACGTTCCTCTTAGCCCGCCTTTGAATCACTCTCGGACGATGAATTAGGCTGCCCCAACTCCTTTGACGATGTGTTTAGGAGCACTTCCATCGCCCAGTAAACACTGGCTCACGCCAACAACTCTGGGGTCAGTGCTGGTGCTGGTGGGGGCTGAGCCAACAGGATGGATGAGGTGAGACTGCGGGGAGAGCGGGCGAGTGGGGAGACGGGACAGCTGCTCTTCCCATATCGGGCATAACACAATTTAGGCTACAGGGACGTGCATGCAATCAGTTGGAACATCTCTGTGTGGAGTTTGCACGGGCTCCCCCAACAATTAGCCTGTTTGGCTAATTGGAAACACAAAAAATAAGAGATAAGTAACGGTCACTTAAGCGCAGTTCAGCCAGCGTTGACACCTGTAATTTTTGTCAGCACTCCAAATAATGCAGAGCATATTTCAAGGCGGCCTACGGGACCTGCACAATTACCAACCCCACCTCTTTGTCCAAGCTGGTGTTTACATTTAACTCTTACTAGCTCATTGTCCCTCAGCTTTCTCTTGGGTTTCGCATCACCTGGTTTCGCTCGCGTTTGGTGGCGTCACATTCGCCGTGCTGATGCATTGTTGTCGGTCGGCGTCCCCTCGCTGAGCACTAACGTCGACTTTTGACTCGGCCCCGGGGTCCAGTAGACTGCGCTGAGACAAATGAACCGTACTGTACCAAAACGTGTGAAATCCAGTCCAGGAAGTACCCCACCTCTCACCTGAAGTCAGCTGGGATAGGCTCCAGCTCACCCGAGACACTAACAGAGCAAGTGATGGAGAAAATGGATGGGCAGGGACACCCAAACAATGGAAGGGGAGTCTGTGGTCTTCCGCAATGTCTACTTATACGGACACAACGTGACAAATGGCGTGCAAAAACGTGGTTTGTCATCGCGCCGAAACTGTCACAACCATGAAGTGCAAAGGCAGAGACGCTGATCAATTGACACTGACAGCTCGTCACGGCAGGAGCAGTCGCGTCTTAATTTAGCAACAAGCCCCACGTTGGACTGTTGCAACCTGCGTGGGCTTGCGCGGCACACAAGCCGGGGGCTGCGTTTTCCTGTGGGTTAAATTCGGAGCCCTCTCAATTACTGCTCACTAACTTGCGTCAAATCCAAAACATCCTGTGCTAACTTGACGCCGCCGGGGGCCGCCCCGCTTTGCTAGCAGCTAGCTAGCCTAGCTAGGCGGAGGAAGCGGCGAGCTGCTTCGCCGTTGATTGAATCGTTGAAAACCAAACGCAAGTTAATAATAAGAGGTAAAAAAGGGCAGACTTTATTAACAGCCAACTCTTGGAAGACCTCCAGCTGCCCCTCTCAGGTTACCAGCTAATGTTAGCTTAGCCTAGCCTAGCCTAGCCTAGCCTAGCTTAGCGCCCGTCGCCGTTGGTTAGCCCACCGAAAGCCGCCCAGGCTCGAACCGCGCGACCCTTACCATGTCTGCGGCGGTCTCAGCGGGGCAGGGAAGAATGATTTCACAGGAGACTGTACGCCTTGTAGCCTTCGAATGGTTTGTCCAACCGCTCCTCTCGCCGCGTCTGGTGGGTTTTCTTGTTGTCAGTCCCCCCCAGTGGAAGATGTCTTGTTCGCCTCTCCCTCAGTGAACCCAGCCCTGTCAGCGAAATTCACTTCCTCAACCGGTCTTACAGGAAGGAGAGGCTGCAGCCAGGCAGCGGGCCTCGACAAGCATGTCCGGGTCACTCCGGGCCTCCTCCGCGCCAGCCAATAGCGACGGAGCAAGAAAGGCATTGCCAAGTATGGCAAGAGAGGAGTGGTGCTCTTCGCCTACTGGAATAGACGAGCTTTAGTCTTGCAACTTCAAGGCTTTTTAGCCACTAATCCTTTCGAAATAAAAACTTTCACGGCGCGAAATAAGTGTCAAATAACATCTTAGTTAATTATGATTGTCTAATTGGAATTATGACTGATTGATTGTTACATTATGCAAGTTTTCAATTTCTTCTATACTGATAATATTGACTTAAATACAGGCTACAGGACACCCCAATTAGCTTTCGTGTCCTCCGCTGTCACACGCGTTAATTAGCAAGGGAAGAGTCTTGAAGGCCTCCTGTTTTGTTTCTAACACATACTTACTACATATGAATAGCATGTTACTTAGTTCATTGATTATCTTTACTATCTAAAAATCACGTGGTGTCCAATCATCCCAACTGTTTTGCGCACGTGAATGTTATGTGAGTGCCAGGGGCCACCGTGCCAGGGGCCACCGTGCCAGGGGCCACCGTGCCAGGGGCCACCGTGCCAGGGGCCACCGTGCCAGGGGCCACCGTGCCAGGGGCCACCGATACGGCTGACTTGACACTTTTCCAGACCATTGAATGTCTTTGTGATATTTTTCTTTAATTTGTTGATCATGATCATAATCAGTATGAAAGATTTAAGGTGAACAAAAACAGTATTTGTATCGACACAATTACTTGGGAGCAATTTAACAATGTTTGAATACAGCAACATCAGACCATCCAACAATATCAGCATTTGCCCCCAGAGAAAAACTTCTTCCCTGAATTTGTGAAAACTCCAGTAACACATAAATATCACAATATATACTTGAAAAAAAAACACAAAACAATACAGGTATTGTATATATCTTTTATGACTCTATTTTTAGCTGGTTCTCTATTGATGTATCACCTCCATTGTAAAACTGCAACAACATATTAAAGAGCAACCATCCGTTTGAGTTTCGACTTAACTTACTCCATTTTCTAAATTCATAATAACTTTATGATATAATAAGAAGTTTATTAAAAAAAACAACAACAACCACGAACGTGCGCTGCTAAAAAAGTGCAGCACAACGCTGACGGGATGACGAACCTCTCGCGATACTTGGGAGGACCGCGAAGACCCGGAAACATGGCGGAGGAACACGGAAGAAAGTGGGACCGTTGCCTTGCAGACGCCGCTGTGAAAACAGGTAAACTTCACAGCGGCGTCGGTAAACGTGATAGAAGTATTTCAACGTCACGTAGCCGCAATTTCGGTTGTGGTTGAGCGCAACGCTTTGCTCGATGTTTTTAAGCGGGACGAGAACTCGGCCACTGGGTAGTGTGTGACACCTTACTGAGGTCAAACGAATGGGCGTGTATTGCCGAGGAGCTTATTCGAAAGATTAAACGCCTAAAGTAAAGTGTGAACGCCTCACAAAACACACTAAAATGACCAGAACAAGCTGAGCTACGTTTCCCGTGTAGAAATAAACACGCAGTAACAGTAAGAGCGACGTTTTAGAGAGAGAACTGATTGGAGAAATCCAAATGAGAGTAGTTGAGCCCTGACTGCTGATTGGAGAAATCCAAATGAGAGTAGTTGAGCCCTGACTGCTGATTGGAGAAATCCAAATGAGAGTAGTTGAGCCCTGACTGCTGATTGGAGAAATCCAAATGAGAGTAGTTGAGCCTTGACACAGCTCAGCAGTGAGTGATGGACTGATCTGAAAGTTCACAAAAAGTCTCACAGTGGAACCTATAAAAGTCAAAAATCCCTCTTAGTTTGTACAATTTGTCATTTTTAGGGATGTGCGGATCCACATTTTTTCCTGATCCGACACCAATCCTTTTTTTTGTATAATAAGTTTTTGTTACCAACATGAATTTGTGGAATTGATGGTGAATATGGTTAATAAAATTTCTATTCAGAGCATTCAAAATAAACCTTTTTTTTACTACCATGCATGACCAACAAAATTGTATGGCTTTGGTAACGAACCCGTGTCTGGTCCTTAATGAAAATAAAAGCCCATTCAATAAAAGATAACGTTGAGGAAAAACTTTAGCTACTGGTATATTGTGTTGTTCCACGCTGCTGTTTAGTGTTTGTGCTGTAGAGGGCAGTGGTGTTCAGCATGCTGGTTAGAGCAAACATATGGAGTCAAGTGTGTAGAATAAGAAAATTAGGAAGTGTTGTTGGACTGTGAAGGGCTAAGTGCGTTAACATGCAAATAAATGGCCCACTGAATTACAGCCATCCTCACGTGCAATTATTCAGCCGCCATTGCAACACTTTTTCATTTGACATATAGATCAATTTGTGGGGTGATTTAGAACTTAACCACCAGCGGTCAAAGCAGAACTTCCCGTGTGAGCTCCCGGCACCATGACAGAAGATTCCGGGCAGAGTGAGGGATCTACGGTGCCAGCATCCAACATCAAAGTCACTTCACCACAGTACACCGCGACATGTCTGCACGGCGGAGTTTTCGGCTTCGTCCGGGCGGCGACAGTCGAGTGGCAACCAACTTTGAGGCGCGTTTACCACACCTACCATTTTGGTGTGGAGTGTGACCCAGAGTTACGACAAATGTATCGGCCCGATCTCATGGCGGAAGCCAATCTTCAAACCACAGCGGATCGGCAGCCGATCCCGAAGATCGGATCGGGACACCCCTAGTAATTATACAAAAACACGGGGGGAATAAGTCTTCATGGCGTAGGCATCGGCTAGTTAACTGCAGAAGACTATTCGCGTCATTACCAGTTAAGCTATTGTTTTTCCAGTGGTTTGGTTCTTCTTACACTTGTGTGACCAGTAAGAGGTGCACAACTGACAATTATTTGCTTAGTCGACTGAGCCGAAGCTTGTTGTTTCGATTAAGCGTCCACATCAAGATAAACCAACGGTTGGTGGTTTGGTCAGGAACTTATCAGAAAAGAGGCTAAAATGTCCTTAACTGTTTTCAAAAGGCTAAGCTGATGTGTGTGAATATCTCGTTTTGCTTCAAAATACGATTTCAAGGTGGACGAAGGAAATCAAAATATATTCAAGTTTTAGATGCTGGAATCAGATTATTTTTACATTTTTAAATATAAAAAAAATGATTAATTGACCATCAAAAAAGTTGTCAGTTTAATTGGATAATCGATGATTTGTTGTTTAATTGGTGCAGCTCTGCAACAAAGTGCCTGAATATTGTTGATAACCAAGTTAATTATAACCAGATTAGGTTTAGCTCGGCAAAAGGGTTTACTTGTGCTTAGTTTGGCAATTGTCAAAAAACTTCATATGAATCGCCAGAAGTCGGCAAGTTAAGTCTCAAACGCCAGCGGAAGGTTGACAAATGACTAAGGGGTCTTGATCATCAGTGTAGCACATTCAAAATGAGAACCGTGGTAATTTTTGTCATAATTGTGATATGAAAATTTCGTGTTGTTATAACCCTAGTTCTGGTTTGTCTTTGTAAAGGCGCTGTTATTGCACACCTACCATGTTTATTTGTTTATGTGAGCGTGTTAGCTTGTTTTTTTGTCGTAAATGTGATTTTGTTTGTTTGTCGGGATTCCCATTCGCTTTGTTAAAAAAAAAAAAATTCATAGTCGAAGTCAGTCCTAGAACCCGCTGACTGATTTGGTGGCAAATGGTCAAGACTTGAAAATACTGCAGTCTGTAGAAAGTAATCCAGGGAGGGGCTCCTCCAGGAAGAGCGAAGAAGCCCTATGTAAATATTGAAAAAGCTACTGTATAGATAATAATGAAGTGGGTTTGATGGCTCCAGTTTTTGTTGTAAATGGACTTTGACCAGCATTGTGTTCCATCTTGGAGGTTCCACCGTTTAAGTTTATACTGTACAGTACTTTGGAATTGGCCCACATGTGAGTCTGACATAAATATCCAAAGAATGATTCATCCATTCTTTCTGGATGAGAAGTGCTTTTATAAACTCTTGGCCTGTGAAAGGTCCACGGGTCGTATCTCCTGGACGTCCTGTTGTTTAACAGTCTTACTCGTAAACGACGCCAACTTAGTCTCACGTAGCGCCAGCTACAACGGAGAGGACAGTAAGGCCGAACAAAAAGTGATCCAAGCTGGGACGAATAGAAAATGGCAAAATACTTAGACTGGCAGACAATCCACTTGACTCTGCGTGACGCCACTGCCGACACAATAAAATGTGCTTCTCGCCGGGAGGAAAACATCTGCAGTCTTTGAGCTCGGTCTAGCAAACTGCCAGCTGTGCAGAAGCGCCTCCCATGGCCGAAGCGGCTCCGCGGCATATGTGCCGCTGAAGGCGAGGGTTAAAGCGCCTGGACGGTCAGTCTTGTGTCGTTTGCCGAGCCGACGCCATAACCGTCGGCTGATGGCCACTTGCCACACTTCCTGGAATCCGTGTGATTATTGAATCGGGAGGATAAACAAATACCCCGCAATCGGACGCTGGGAACCTGGCGGGGATTCTCATGCTTGCGGCTTGTGGATGTTCTACTGCCATACAAATATTTTCATTATACCCGCTCAAAGACAAGCTGATTCAAAAGGACAAGTTGATGTGCTCTCATATTTTCCAACGAGCAATGCTGTTTTCCCTCCTATGAAAATCAGTGCTTGGCAGAAGAGCAAAGCGACAGCGAAACAAACGTAGGCTCTTAAGTTGAGCAAAGTATTTGTATGAAAGCGAATGCATATGGTTTAATGCCGATCCGGACTGATAATGAAGATGAGTTTGTAGCGTTTGACTTTTCAAAAGCTGTGTAATCAAAAACAGTCGAAGGGTTCTGGTTCAAGCCCGTCAGTCATGCCGCATAGCTCTCTGAATCCAATTAAGAGTCAAGAGGGGCCCAAATGGCTGTTTTTTTATATGTTTTCTGTGCTGGCTGGCCTGCCATTGGGTGCGGCGTGGCTTGCAGCGAGGTGAAGCTCAGCGCACAAACACATTCCTCCTCAAGGTCCTTTCCAGACGGAGACAAAACAAGTGTGGGTGATTTGTGTGCCCCTGCCCGACTGTTTGCATGGCATCGACACCGCAGGCCCGTATTCCTTACCTACGGTATTGTGGGCCCTTTTGGCCTCAAGCCCCCGCTCCCAACTTTTACACTTTTTTCAACCATGCTTTTTCCAGCTTGGAGACGTGTGTCTTTTTGACTTCCTACGCCCCGTAGTGACACTACGATTTTGGTTAGACTCGATGCAGACACATACGATTGTTTTTCCCCACAGTGAAGGAGAGACGATGCACAAGCTCGGGGTCTACGAGGCGAGATTATAATATTACTTTGAAGAAATGAAAGAATCTAAATATGACAACATATTGCAATCTACTCATTGAATTATTACTGCTACACTCTTTTGTACTCTTGTGTGTATGCTAGCAGCCCCGCCTCCCCCCACCACGTATGACTGACAAAAGGGCTCACTCCGTTCATGCCATTGTCATATGGAACAAATGTGCTAAGGTGCAGAAACCAATGCACAGAGTGAACTCTCTTCCCGTCTGTTTGGAGGCATGAGGGAAACGGACACATGCATATGGCAATGTATTTAGGCCGGCAAAATTATGCCCTTCATTTTCTTTTATTGTGTGATTAATTAATTCAATTTATTGCAGTCCCGGGCTTGAGACAGTTTTTTTCTGAACAAGAAATCTTTCATCTCTGGAGATCTTGTGACACCCTTACTAACAAAACATCAACATCTTAGCTTTGGGTAATTTGTGTAATACAATAGAGTAATACAGAATAATATATGTCATTAATAATGAGTCATTTATTTGTTATTTTGTCATTTTTAAAATAGTTACTTGATTAATTTATTTTTTCAATATGCCATGGGCCAAAAACCCCAAACTGGTTTAGGTGATCAGGATTATTTATTAAACCTTCTTTTCTATTGGTTGAACCCATTTGTTTGCGCAAATTCAAAGTTCCATGATTTGACATTATTTTTATTTTGCGCTGATACCGATGTCAATATGATATGATGTCGGGTGTATGATATATATATATATATATATATACTGCTCAAAAAAAAATTAGAGAAAGACTTGGAAAACACATCACATCTAAACGGGGGGGGAGGTTCCTCCTGGTCCACGACAATGCCCGACCTCATGTGGCTAGAGTATGCAGGCACTTCCTGGATGATGAAGGAATTGGTACCATTGACTGGCCCCCACGTTCACCTGACCTAAACCCAATAGAACACCTCTGGGACATTATGTTTAGGTCCATCCGGCGCCGCCAGACTGTCCAGGAGATCAGTGATGCCCTGGTCCAGATCTGGGAGGAGATCCTCCAGGACACCATCCGTGGTCTCATTAGGAGCATGTCCCGACGTTGTCAGGCATGCATACAAGCACGTGGGGGCCACACAAACTACTGTCAATCATTTTGAGTTGCTACAATAACGAAGGCATGCATACAAGCACGTGGGGGCCACACAAACTACTGTCAATCATTTTGAGTTGCTACAAGGACATTTTGGCAAAACGGACCCGCCTGCTGCATCATTTTTTCACTTTCATTTTTGGGCTGTCTTTGATTTCCCCCCTCTATGGAGTGATCATTTTCATTTCTATCAAATTACGTGGCATCATTTTGTTACTAATACATCACCTACTTATTATCAGGGAAGATATTCAAGATCATTTTCCCCCCATTTAGATCTGAGGTGTTTTCAAAGTCTTCCTCTCATTTTTTTGAGCAGTGAGTAATGTAGTGGCGGCTAGGCATAATATAGCCGTCCCTCCTTTATACTGGTTAATTGGTTCCTGACCAGATCGTAATAAGTACCTTTCTGGAAGTAGAATTCCTTACTAATAATTGTAACTTGTTTACGATCTTCCAAATATATATATTGTTTACTTTATTAGAGCCCTCTAGACATGAACTAACATCCCTATAGTCATCTTTACAATTAAATTACCCAATATAGTATACATATGAAGACTTAATAAGGCTTAAATAAGACTTTCCTAGGGCAGCGGAGCTTGTAAACTGGATCCCTGAAGTTGAACGGTGTTGATAACGCCGTCCATTTGTCGTCGTCTTTGCAGTGACTGGCCTCGGCGTCGGCGTCGCTTTCTCCGTCCTTTTCTTCAAACGTAAGTCCGGCTGTAAGGAGGAGCAGGCTCTCCTCGTTTGCCTCATGAATGAGCGTTTTGTTCTCCCCGCAGGACGCACGTGGCCCGTCTCGTTCGGCTCCGGTTTGGGTCTGGGCATGGCCTACTCCAACTGCCAGAATGACTTCAGGTCGCCGTGTTTGATTCCCGGACGCCTGGTGAAGGTGAGCGTGGGGCAGGGCCTGCGCGAGACGTGTGCGTGTTGTCGGACTGTTGCACGTGCACACCTCAGGCTACATGATCTCTGTTTCCTCTCAGGACCAGCAGTGAAGGATTAACGAGGATGCGGATTCACCGCACAGGCATCTGTTTTCCCCTGTCCTGTCACTTTAAGTCCAGTCTTGCCCAGCTCAGGGCAGTCAATGTATATTTAATAAAGTGACTGAGGAGGACTGTGTCTCTTCTGAGAGCAATGCAATGCAGTTTGGGTGTGGGAGGTAATATTGTGTGTTAATGAGCTCAGAGACTTGAACTCCTGCTGCTTCGGAATGAAGGCCAGGTTCAGCATCTGCAGCCCGGTTGGAGAGTGGGAGGAGAAAGGCTTTAGGAGAATATTATGAAGCAAAGGGTAAGAAAAATCCTTGCTTAAACAAAAAAACATTATCCCCACCCTTCCTTGAAGCAAACATATCCAACAGCCTGAATATATAGTGGATTAGAATGCTCTTCATTAGTTATTCTCATCCTTTAGAATGGGCCACTTTTTGTGACATTTCCTGGTCATAAAAAACCCAAATGTGACATTTATTGTAGCTCACATTTTGGCAAGCGTCTAATCACGGCACAATATTTGGTTTAGCGTCCTTCTCGCTATGCATGCGTCCCTGACACGATTCATCAACTTTGCTTAAATATGTTATAAACGTATATTGTTTGTAATTATGTTCTACTTTTTTTGTTCTTTTTTTTTTTTAAGTGAACAGCAGAAATGACATTTATAGTTGATGGCGCCACCCGTGACAAACTAGCTCTCACAGCTCACGCCTCTCAGCAAACCTCCTTTATTGCGGTTAATTGGTTCCAGATGCAACTGCGATAAGTGAATTTTGATATTAAAACATTAAATATTTTTGTCATCACAGCATAGAAAATGTGTTTATGAATATGGTTTTTACCATTATTAGAGCCCTTTAGACATGAAATAACACCCCTATGGTCACCTGTTACGCAATATTGTAGACAAAATAATAGTAAATAAGCCATCTTAAACATAAATAAGATAAAATGGGCTCACATGTTAGCACTGACAACTCCTTTAGGGGCTAATGTCTCATCAGTAATGTTACTGACACCTCGAGCCCAGCGTAGAACACTTCTCTAATATTGTTGTTTTGAGGGTAATGGGACACTCGCAATGTGCTTCAATCAAACAGAGAACACATGACGAAAACTTTTACACAGGAGCTGCTGTCAGCCACTCTCTACACTGATAAACTGCTGCTGGCACTCAGCTACAATGAACTGCTGCTAGCTTACATTACACACGTCACTTATTACAACCACAATTCTTAGAGGTGCATGCAACAGTCACAGATACAGTTTTACATCTTTTCATTTTGAAAATGCCTAATTTAGGCCAAGTAGACGTCGCTTAAATATGCAAAGGCGCAACACCAATCATTTATTAATTAATTTTTTAAGGGAGCGATGTAGCGAGTGATGACACTTGGATGTACTTTAGAGTAGTCAGTGTACAAAATTATTTATTTTACAGTGGAACCTTGCTTAGCGTCAGTAATTTGTTCCAGGAGGTCCAACTCTAACCGAAACAGAGGCTAACAGCATCAAGTGAAATTCCACATTCGCTTTGATTTTGAGACCATCAAAACATTCTGCTCATTCCAAAAACTCTAACGTTCCCAAACCCCCAAAACAATCCCGTTTGAAATCATTGGCATTTTCCAATTTTCACAAATTGCGTTTCGAGCTGGAGAATTCCGACCAATTCCACATTCAAACAATTCCAACATCCAAACCCTTAGCTCACTCAGGGCATTCATGCATCGGTTTTTAAAATCCAAAAATGTACACTTTTCCTGAAAGTTTAAATCTTTCACAAATTTCCTTTTGAGCTGGAGAATTCCGACTACTCAATTGATACAAACCATTCCTACGTCCACTATAGAATAATAATAACCGAATATTATGAGTATGCGTATGAATATTATTTTGCACAGAAATGTAATCCACACATTTGTTTGTTTATTTACATTTTTATTTACATTTGAATTACATTTTTAATGCATACTCATCATGGCATTCTGACCTGAACACATCAACAGCAATGCAATTCCAACACCACATATGCATTTCTAACTAGTCCGTTCAGCCTCGGAAGGCTACCGGGAGATGCATTCAGGGTCAGTCTGAAAATCACAACAACCTCTTTATGTGCACAGAAAAACAATAGGTGGATATTGTCATCACTCACTTTGTAACTCTTAATGCGGAAGTGCAATTTGCTGCAAGTATGCTCGGAAATCCCAGAAAATAAACTCACAACGTGAATTCGGCTTAAATTACGTGGTGTTTTTGAACGCAACTCCTCATTTCTCATTTTAAAAAGGTTGAAGTGTGATTCAAATGTTGTGCTCAATTAAGGAAACGTGTTCATACAGTAAGCGTGGGCATATTTCAAACAAGTCGTGATTAATCATGATTAATTCATTTGAAAACTGTGATTAATCTGATTACAATTTTAAATAGTTTTACCTATTTACTACATAATGCATTATTATTACATGATGTGGTGCTGCACACCCCCACCCATCCACTTTTCCAAAAGGATCGAAGCCATTCCAACGATCACCGTTTTGCAATTCCCCAGAAATTTTTCCTGAAATCCCACATTTTCCATCAAGCTCATTCCCTTTTGAGCTTGGCAATTCTGACTTCCTCCACATTTCCCCAAATGTTTCAAACCGGCCTGACATCAAAACATTCAGCTCGTTCCAAATATTCCCAGTTTTCCCGTAATTCCGCATCCAGTATTCCGGAGCAAAGCCCTTCCCCCACCATTGACATGAACAGCATTTATTCCCATTTCTCCAATGACTAAACCCGCTGCAGTTCTTTCCCGGTGCGCTGTAGCTTTCTTTGCAATAGCATCACGAGGACGACGCGGCTTGTATAAATCACCAGCAGCTTCATCCTGTGAGCGGGTGGGAAGAGGAGCCGTTGTTAGCGTGGACATCCGTACATGTTTAGCCCCCCGGTGAAGCAGAATCCCTGGAATGCAGACCCAAGGCCGTTTCTGGACTGTAACGCGGGTCTTATTGCTAACAGGTGAGCGCAACGCTTTTGCATGTCTGAGCAGACTTTCTGGTGCACGTGTTTTTAGTGGGTTGGCAAAAGAAGGGGAAGGGTTCAAAGGTCTTGACTGGCAGAAAGTGAGCCGGTCGCTCATCCCCTTCTCATTGAAATGCGTGTTTGCTAGTGAAACAGATAAGGTCTCCTGCCAGGCCCGACACCTGTGCCGTGCAGGAACTTGGTGACAGGTCAGGTGAACGCATAAAGCCAGGGTTGTTTTTTTTAACGTTTGCACTTCACGAGGTGTCACCTCCCTGTCTTTGCCGGTCATTTCATGCCCGTCTAGTCAAGGCAAAAGAGCCTTCACAAACATGGCAACGCTCTGTATGAGGTATTTTTCCCACAACTTTTACTGCAACGTTATTAATATTTTGCTTACCGGCTGGGAAAAATGTTAGAAACACCTCTCAGCAGGTACACATTGTGGATTTATTATCTTTACATAGATTACTGTATGCAGTCCTTGTATTGATTGTCGTGTTGGAACAGCCATTTCAAGGGCATGTCCTCTTCAGCGTCAGGCAACATGAGCTCTTCAAGAATTCTGACATATGCAAACTCATCCATGATCCCTGCTATGGGATAAATAGTAGGATAAACATCCCATATCATGATGCTTCACTGTCTTCACTGTACTGTGGCTTCATTCAGAGTTTGGGGGTCGTCTCACAAACTGTCTAAAAAAAGAACAGTTTTACTCTCATCAGTCCACAAAATGGTCCTCCATTTCTCTTAAGGCCAGTTGATGTGCTCTTTGGCAAATTGTAACCTCTTTTGCACATGCCTTTTTAACAAAGGGACTTTGCAGGAGATTCTTCTAAACAGATTAGCTTCACATGGACATCTTCTAACAGTCACAGTACTTACAGGTAACTCCAGACTGTCTTTGATCATCATGAAGCTGATGGCAGAGCCTTTACCCTTCTGAATTTTATTTAGTCCATTTTGATAGTCTTCCATTTTCTGCCATGTGTCTCTGGGTTTGCTCTCTTTTTTAAGGCATTGGAGATCATTTTAGCTGAACAGCCAAAGATTTTTTGCACCTCTTCATAGGTTTTCCCCTCCCCCATCAACTTTTTCAATGTCTTGAAGGAGCCATTTTCCTCAGGCTGTCAAAGAGAAATGATGTTGAACAAGTGCTGCTTTCGTCCTTAAATAGGGGCCACCCGAAACACCTGCTTTTTCACAACATTGATCACTGATCACTGATTGATAGCCACACTGCTATTTTTACCCCCCTTCGACTAATTGGCCAACTGCACAGCCTTAAGAGCGTGCATATCATGAATGCTGGCTCTTGTTTGTTTTCTGAGAATCTACTGCACCTGCTGGTAACTAGTTTTTATTGCTACTTTTACTGCCTATTTTTGTCATAAGTATAATATCCATTAAAAATTTAATATTATTACAAATATATGGAAACTCAAGTTATATGTAATAATGTTATGCGACTGCGTGACCTTTCACACTGCATGGAGACTGGCTACTGAGCCAGCAGAGCCCAGCTGACATGCCATGGCTGAGATCCTCTTGTTCCGTGTGAAAGTGGTAAGTTTTTTGACTTCGTTGTCCTTCTTTCCCAGTCCGTTCGAAACACTTTAAGTGTAGAATAAGTGAAGTGGAGAGGCTAACTAGTTAGCTTGGTTATGTTCCTGCAGTGATCTAGTAGCCTGCGCAATGTGATGTAAACAAAGAATAACAGGAATGTAAAAGTGACTTATAATTTAAAAATGTGTATTTACAAAGAAATAAACAGGATTTGTTTGGTCTAACTACAAAAATTACAACTACTTTGTGGAATTCAAATACCACGGTCGAGTCTCGAACCCATTAACTCTGTCAACCATGTCATGTCCACAGTTCTCCCATTGCGTGTGGAAGTGGTAAGTTTTTGGCTTCTTACTTTGACCTTCTTCCCCATTCTGATCGAAAGATTTTAGTCTAGAATAGGGACATTGGAGAGACTAACTAGCTTGCTATGCTAGCAGCGGGCATCTCTTGTGTCCCTGCAGTGATCCCGTAGTCTGTGCATTGCAGTTGCGCAATATAATGTAAACAAAGAATAATAGGAGGTGAGTGTAGGGGTGTTATTTGATGTCTACAGAGCTCTATCAGGGTCAAAATTGGATTTTGACAGTCATACTGGTTTTTTTTATTCTCCAACAACTAAAATATTCCATTCATTAATATTTAGCAGGTAATCTCAACTGTATTATGACTTTATTATAATATTATAACTTCTTCCCACCCTAATTTTGCTAAAGTTGCAAGTTGTTTTGTTTCTCACAGTAAGAATTTTTTCCCTGTGAATATTTCAACTTTATGCTACTTTTTTCTGAAACTTTACTTTCTTAATATTCTAGCATTATTTTTACTTTTTTTTTTTGTTGCATTATATATTTAGTACAAGTATTAGGGGCACATTACGAAAAAAAAATCCAAAAAAAATGTTATGAGAAAAGTTGTAGTTTTACAAAAAAAAGTAGGAATTGAACAAGAAAAAATGCATAATTATACGAGAATAAAAGTTGTTACTTGAAAAAAGTTGTAATTTTACGAAATTAAAATTGTAATTTCACGAGAAAAAAGTTGTAATTTAACAAGCAAAAAATCATTTATGAGAAAAAAGTTGGAATTTAACAAGAAAAAGTGAGAATAAAAATGACAATAAAAGTTGTAATGTTACAGGAAAAAATGCTGTAATTTTACGATGTTCAATTTTTGGTTCTTGAATTTAAAATACCCCAAGTGCAGGAAAAAAAACCGCTGGCGGTCAACGTCCCCCGGGCCGCACTTTGGACACCCCAGTGTGTGTGTGTGCGTGTGTGTGTGTGTGTGTGTGTAAAAAAAAAGAAAGTGTGTTATCACCACCTGATCTGCTCTCCTCGCCCCACCCTTTTTTTTGGTGGGAGGGTTCCAAAGTGGACTTCCCAGCCTGCTGGTGCACAGCAGGAGGTCCACTGGCAGCAAAGTGGGAAGCCAGCGAAGGGAGGGAGGGAAGGGAGGAAAGAAAGAAGGAAGGAGGGAAGGGAGGAAAGAAGGGAGGGAAGGGAGGAAGGAAGGGAGGGAAGGGAGGAAGGAAGGAAGGAAGGAGGGAAGGGAGGAAAGAAGGGAAGAAGGAAGGAAGGAAGGGAGGAAGGGGAGGGACGCTCCGTCCTGATGGAGGCTCTCCGTGAACATCTCCTCATCCTCCTCCTTCCTCCTCGCTCGCCCCGGCCGGATGATGATGTGACCGCTCAATGTCACGCCAGCCTCGGAGGGACCACGACGGCTTAGGAAACGCTCGTCGTTTTCGCTCTTGGGCGCGTCGGTTCGGTCCCGCTCCTTTTCTTCTTGTTCAAATTCGGACTGCGAGGGTCAAGTTGGGTGGCGCAGCAACGGTAAGGTCCCGTCAAAGTTCTTCACCTGACGGGCGATCCTGCTTTGATCACTTGGACGACATTGTTGGTTCCCCTCCTCCCGCGAGCAGGAATCAGTAGTATTAGTAGTATTATTATGTTGGCCATGAAACGCTAAGAACACAGTGTGGCCCACAGAACAGGTAGAAAACGTTTGGACGGTTTTGGAAGCGAATAGAATATATTCCAGTTTGTAGCCCACCGATGCGCCCCCTAAAACCGGACTAAAGAACTTCCTCTGCAGTGAGAATTGCGTCCAAATGCCCACAAATCATTTAGGTTTGGTGGCGGACAATGGAATGTGGCATTCTGGTCACTAGGTGGCAGTAGTGCCACAAAACCTTTCATTTCGTCGTCCCACGTGATAGACTGAAAAAAAGTTCTCCTCTCTTTCCGTGTGGAAGTGGTAAGTTTTTTTGGGCTTTTTTTTTTTGGAATTTTGCCCATCATCAACAATCTTTGTCTTTTCTATGCGTTCTAATCTTTTTTTTAAATGCCAACATAACGTGACCTGCATACTACCCAGCTACAGCAACATTCGGATTATTATTATTATTTGTTACGCCAAATAACTATTTTATAGGAGGCAGTGACAGCTTGCCAGACATGTGTTCATGTCTTGAATAATTGTGGATGATGGGTAAACATTTTTAAAAGGTGCAGTTTTCCTTTAAAGTTATAATAAACACATTTTAGGCAAACTGGTTAGCTTGCAAGCTCGCTGGTCCCTGCAGCATGCCAGCGCTAACAATGAATAATAGGAGCGTAAAGGTGACTGTAGGGGTGTTATTTCATGTTTACAGGGCTCTAGTAATGTATTTAGAAAGTCTTTCTCTGCTCTTTATTAGCATTGAATGCCATATTGCAGAATTTCTTTGAACACAGTCGGGTCTGGAAGTAATTGGCAGCTATAAACAGGACGACTGTAATACTAAACTATTTATTTGGTCATATTTTTGGGTGTCTGGAATGGATGAATTGGATTTACATGATGTCCTGTGGGGAAAATGGCCTTGTTTTTTGTACATTTAGGTTGTTTTGAACCTTTTAGAAGGACAAACAACAAAAAATAAAAATTTACTTTGTCACATATAACACAAAGCTGCAAATGTCGGCTTTTTTCCTCATCCGGTGCCTTGAACTGCTTAGCATATCCTGATGGTTTTAGCACAATGGTGCCATAACTGTGGCGCATGTTTACTATCAATTTTTGCTGAGTTTTATTGTAATTTTTAAAATAATTCCAACCTCCACAAACGTATTTCTTGTCAATTTTCGTCTCGTAAAATTATCACTTTATTCCCATAATATAACTTTTTTGTTTTCACTAAAATGTATTTTGTTTTTGCCTGTTTCTCATCATGTTATTTATTTTTCTTCATAGTATTACATTATTTTTTGTAAAGTTACATCTTTTTGTTAGATAACATTTTTTCCTTAATATTTTGACTTCATTCTCTTAATATTCTAACTTTTCAAACAGTCAACTTACTGCTACAAAGATGATGTCATTGAATTTTCTTTATTGTTCGAGTGCAGTTTTTATCCTTAAAATTTTGATTTCATTTTTCCCAACCTCATTTTCCAAAAGTTATGACATGATTTTGTGTTGTTTCTCATAATATTATGTTTTTTTAAAAGTATTTTTTCTTTAATATTTATATTTCTGCTACCAAACCAATGTGACTTTTCTTTGTAATTTATTTTTGTGAAATTATTTAAATTTAAATTTTTTATCTTTGGATTGCAGTTTTTTCTTTAATATTTTGACTTTATTTGTTTAATATTTGGACTTCATTCCTGTAATATTATAACTTTTCTGCCATGTCATTTTCCTAAAAGTACAACTTAATTTAGTAATGTTTATATTGCGACTTTATTTTATATTTCAACGTTCTGCTACTAATTAAAAAACAATTTTTTGCAAAAGTATGACTTTTTTTTCAATTAAATTAGATTTTTCCTTAATATTTTCACTTTATTCTTATTTTTTCCGCCATTGTTTTTTGCTTATCCCATTTTTTCTTTAATAATATTTTCCATTTCTAGATTGCAGTTTTTTTTCCTTAATATTTTGACTCTATATCCACAATATTTGGACTTCATTCTTGTAATATTAGAACTTTTCTTCAATGTCATTTTCCAAAAATTAGCCCTGCGCTAACACGTAGCATATAAAGGATGGTGGGAGCGGACGAGCTAACCCGGCTTGTGTTGTTGTGGCCCCCTGAAGGTGCAGTCATGTGGCAGAGCTTCCCCATTTGCTGCGCCCTGTTTGGATTGTACGCGGCGGCGCCGCCCGCACACATCAACCGCCTGGCGCTGTTCCCTGACAAGAGCGCCTGGTGCGAGGCCAAGAACATCACGCAGATAGTCGGGCACACGGGATGTCAGCCTCGCTCCATTCAAAACAGGTTGGGGTTGTTTTTGTTTTGTGTGTCACAGCTTTTTTTGTGAGGACATAGCAGGAAAAGTTCCATTTATTATGGCTGCCAAGCGGCAACGCGCCAAAGAAAAGGAAAACCGTCACCCTGGAAGCGAACACAGCCGCCGATGTTGCTCGCTCTTTTGGTCCCGACAGCTCCGCTGTCGCAACCGTCATTAAATACAAAGATTATTGGTGGCTAATAAATGCTAGGGGGTCATGGAGTCCCTGTGCTGTTACAGAGAGATCTAAGGAGGGAAAGAGGAACTTATCCAAACATTTTTCCAATGAAAAATCAAGCAAGGTTTTTTGTGATTATTATCTCTTTACTCCCATAATATTTTGACGTCCATGACGAAATCTTGTTACTCTCATAAAATTACAACCTTTTCTTTTTTCGATTACTTTTTTCCCTAATAATTTGACTTAATTCTTGTAAATGATAACTTTTTTTAACCCAACCTCATTTCCAAAAATTCTCACTTGATTTTGTTTTGTTTTTTGCATAGCATAATGATTTCTTCTTTAATAATTCAAATTTATTGGACAAAATGTTATTTTTCCTCCTAATATTACATCTTTTAGATTTTTCCTTAATATTTTAACTTCATTCTTGTAAATCATAACTCTTTTTTTAACCCAACCTCATTTTCCAAAAATTACTTGCTCTGTTTTGATTTTCTCATACCATAATGATTTTTTCTTTAATTTTTTGATTTTATGTGACAAAATGTTATTTTTTTCTTCATAAAATTACAAATTTGAGTTTTTTTGTAATATTTTTACTTCATTCTTGTAATATTACTCATTTTACCTCCGAAAAAATGGGACGAAATTTTTTTTTATTTCTCGTGATTATGATTTTTTTCATTAATATTTCAATGTTAGAGGA
Source organism: Oostethus manadensis (assembly GCA_024372805.1). Classification (NCBI taxonomy): domain Eukaryota; kingdom Metazoa; phylum Chordata; class Actinopteri; order Syngnathiformes; family Syngnathidae; genus Oostethus; species Oostethus manadensis. The sequence goes on from QODF01000051.1 coordinate 2,325,944, forward strand.
TAAAATGTTATTTTGCCCTCATAAGATAACAACTTTTTTTTAAATATTTGGACTTCATTCTCATAAATTATATATATATTTTTTTAACTCAGCTTCATTTCCAAAATTTCTCACTTGAGTTTGTTTAGTTTTTCTCATAAGATTAGTTTTTCTTTAATATTGTTAATAATGACAAAAATGTTACTTTTACTTTTTTTCAGTATCATTTTTTCTTTTTTTTCCTCAAATGACAACTTATTGAGTCTTGTTTCTCATGTTGTGACTTCGAAAACGTTGCTCTCGCTTGAAATACCAAGAATGTTATTTCCTCATAGTCGATTAACGGAGGAGGTGTGTGTGTCCTGCTTGCAGAGCGTGTCTGGGCCAGTGTTTCAGCTACAGCGTTCCCAACACCTTCCCGCAGTCCACCGAGTCTCTGGTGCACTGCGACTCCTGCATGCCCGCCCAGACGCAGTGGGAAGTGGTAAGAGTTATTGCACGCTCCGAGTCCAGCATTCCACGTCCCAGACATGAAAGGTGGCGAGCGTGTTTATTGCCGGGACTCAAACAAGAAATGCTGGACCGCGGGCGCTTTAGTTCCTGAGAGTTTCCCGCCGTCGTTTCCCCGTCCCTGCTGGAGAATCCGAGCCGGGCTCGCTTTGAAATGGCTTCAAATGGGAGTTTGTGTCGGCGGTTATGATTATTGTTGCACGGAAATAAGAGCGGGCTTCTCGTGAAATCGGATACGAGTCGGGGCCGCGAGTGCTGAATGATCGCTTTCAACCAGCGTTGTGTGAGGTCCGGCCCTCCCGCCGCTTCGCCTTGGACGGGAATTTAGACACTTTTCCAATTTGGACCAAGATGTTCTGGGGAAGGGGGGGGGAGTCCCAGCCAATACAAAGCTGAAGGAGATGTGATCTTTAATAGTTCAACTATAGTTCAATTATAGTTCCACTATAGTTCCACTATAGTTCCACTATAGTTCAATTATAGTTCAATTATAGTTCAATTATAGTTCCAATATAGTTCAATTATAGTTCAACTATAGTTCAATTATAGTTCCACTATAGTTCCACTATAGTTCAATTATAGTTACACTATAGTTCAATTATAGTTCAACTATAGTTCAATTATAGTTCAATTATAGTTCCACTATAGTTCCACTATAGTTCAATTATAGTTCAACTATAGTTCAATTATAGTTCCACTATAGTTCCACTATAGTTCAATTATAGTTCAACTATAGTTCAATTATAGTTCAATTATAGTTCAACTATAGTTCAACTATAGTTCAATTATAGTTGAATTATAGTTCCACTATAGTTCGATTATAGTTCCACTATAGTTCCACTATAGTTCAATTATAGTTCAATTATAGTTCCATTATAGTTCCACTATAGTTCAACTATAGTTCAATTATAGTTCAACTATAGTTCCACTATAGTTCAACTATAGTTCCACTATAGTTCAATTATAGTTCAACTATAGTTCCACTATAGTTCAATTATAGTTCCACTATAGTTCAACTATAGTTCAATTATAGTTCCACTATAGTTCAACTATAGTTCAATTATAGTTCAACTATAGTTCCTAATTATTATATATTATTACAACTGAAAAAAGTATTTTTTTCCTCAATATTTGTACTTTATGCTACTAAAATGATTATTTTCCCTCCTTGTGCAGATTTTATGACGGGACAGATGATTCCTTTGTTTTGTTTTTGCTGGCTATTGTGTTGAGTCAGGATTTTTTGGACATTTTGGTGAACGTCGGAACAAAAATGTCAATAGACAGCTTTATTAAAAAGGCTTCACCACACATCTTAAAATACAACTCTGCCAACTACAGGTGACGCTGGACTGCCCGGGTAACAACGAGACTCCCCGCGTGGACAAGCTGGTGGAGCGGATCTTCCACTGCAGCTGCCAGTCCTGCAGTAAGGAAGGTGTCCAGGAGGGGGCGGCCATGCAGCTCTACCCCACCGACAACAGCCTGGAGCCGCCGTCTTTACCCGACACCCTCACCGAGGCTCAGTCTCGCCCGCCGCCGCCCCGTTCCGATAGCCGCGGTCACGCACACCGTCACCACCCGCTTCCGCACACATCTGACGGAGGGTAGGTCCTTTGACCCCCCGACCTCCGAGCAGCAGGCGCTCTCCTTCACGCTATTTTTGTCGCAGAAGCACTTTGACCGTACGGTTTCACGTGCGTGCGCTCCAGCGGAGGAGCGTTTTGAACTCAAACACACCAGCCTAGAAATGCACTGCTTTGTGTTTGTGTCTCACGCTGTTTTTAAGCCGCAATAAATTCTGTTGTCATGGTAACGCCACTTGACCGGTTTCCTTTCACGTATCGGGCCGGATGCCGCACATTTAGGTTGAATCAGGAGAATCTTTTCATGGTGTGATGATGACATTTCACGCTCAGAAAATACTGAAAAACAAGCGACGTGTTGTACTGTGGCCACCAGGTGTCAGTAATGCTACACGTCATTCCTTCCATAGGACATTTATGAACGCATTCATGATTCATTTAGTGATTTCTTTCTTCCTTTTAAAACCTGGAGTGTATTGGGGGGGGGTTATGTTGCCATAAATACAAAATGTTGCATTTATTAATATTGAATCCTCCTGAGTACGGAAATCACAGTCGGCTACGGAACCGTGCGTGTAGTTTAGGGCTGCAGTTCAGGATGTGGACACTAGAGGGCAGCGGCGTCCTGCACGCCGGCTTAGAGCACGTTTTGAGGAAGCGAAGCCCGTAGAAGAAGATAACAGGGACGTGTTGAGTTGTGTTTACGGTAACATTCGCACGCTGGACAATTCCGTGTTTTCTGCAAATGAACGGCTGACGGGTTAGCAGCCGCCCCGCCGTCGTGCAATTCAGCTACAGTACATTTGTTGGCCATATTTAACAGGAAAGACCAACATGTTACGCTTACATCCCCCACCAGAGGGCGCCACAGACTAGACATTACGCTAACCAACCGGGGCTAACGCGCAGCAATCCGCGGACGCTCCGCACACAGACACGACCCAAAAGCACACAAACACCAGGTTAATACTAACATCAGTATCAACACTTCTGTATTGGGGTCCCATTTGCTTGCTGGAACTCTGTCAAACTTAAATATCTACTTTTTGCATGTCAGATTCAGTAGTGACGTGTGATACCGCTTTGTTTTCCGTCTGATACTGGGGTATAGTTTTGCCTAGTATCGGCAATACCGATACTTTTTGCAAAGTCACCTCATCTGCCTGGTCAATTTTTAAAAAGCAGCGTATTTCCTCTCATAGCATAAAGAACACAAGGCATTTAACAAATAATTGATTAAAGTTTTTTTTTTTTGTTTTTTTACAATTGATTGAAATCAATTATTAATTTGAGTAATTTGCTTGTTTTAAAGTATATTGAGGTAGTGCAGTGATTTACAATACGTGCAAGCTAATATACTACAAAATCAAATAGAGGGCAGAGTCTTATAAAATATGTGAAAATTGCATTTGAAAGAATAAAAAACCAAGCAAAACCAATCAAATAAACGATTCATTCCTAACAACGACAATAAGACTGAAAACTTTTTTCACAATCCATTTACGTTTTGGTCATTTCGACATGCAAATGTTTCAGATTAACGACATGCAAATGTTTCAGACCAACAGCACCTCAACTGACGGACCCATTGCAAGTATGGATATTTAGATTTGGGAATGGATTTTCAGGCATGAGGACCCGGTGTCTCGGAGGTGTCGCTATTTCAGCATCCATCGGCACGTCACTCAAATGCAGCGGGTCCGACTCTAACAGAAAGGAACGCTAACCGAATCCATTTTTCCATAGTAAATCATGTAAACCCAATTTGTCGGTGCGGGAAAGCCAAACGCGTTCGAACAAAGCACGCTACGCACGTAAATAACGCAAGAGTGCACGTTAGAGGTTACTTCGATGCACCTGCGTTGCTTTTTGGGATGGCCCATTATTAGTAGCATTCACGCGTAACCGACATTGCCGGCTGGCTTTTTCCAAGGTACTAACAAAAATGCATTTGTTGACGTCGGAAAAGTGCGATGATAACCATAGAACCGCAAATGGGAGCGGCAATGCAATCAACTGCATCCATGACTTCTACCAAGCAGGTGTTCGTTTAAAACACAGAGGCACAACACGCTGCTGGTAGACATCAACGGGCCCCGATCGGTCATCGTTAGCCGCCATCTCTTCCGCGTCTCATCTGCTCCGTATCCCAAGCCGTACCGTTTGGTTCTGTCTAATTTCATCTGGGCTGCAAAAACACACCACGGGCTTTGCCAAACACTGACGACATTGTTGCGCTCATCACACAGAATTAGCATGTCTGCGCCTCGCCAGGCTATTTCTCCCGTGAAGGCCGTCATGGCGACGTTAATCCTCGCGATTGAGAGCTGCAGCTCGTGTCTGGGATTTTCTCGGCACGCTATCTCCCCCATCTGACGCTGCAGCTTGCAGTTATTGATGAAGCCCGAGCCCGCATGGCAGCGGTTGTTCCATTTGGGAAGATAAGAAGCGGGACGCAGGCGTAAACAAGCGGCCATTAGAGTGATTGATGTTGTTTTAAATACAAGAAAAAAACATCCTACTTCTTTAGCTTTCTGTTACGGGGGACAAAACAAGAATTATAGTTCCTTTTTTTTTAGCATATTTAACACCCAGCTGTGGGCCACTGCCAGACATGCCCCCTGCAACATCTCCACATAGCCAGCTGCCGTTTGACGCCCCTGCACAACCTGAAGCTCGCCTGTTCCGTTGAAGGGTCAGGATGGTGCCGTGTGGAAAACATCTCAGGTGGGATCTCCTTGTCCGGCCGGTAACGTGGGAATCCATCAGGACCGCCAAGGGACACTAAAAGTTTCTTCCACCTTTCAACGTCCCATGTTTGGCGGCCCTCCTGCAAACTCCAGGCAGCCGATTTTGTGGTGTTGAAGGAGACGAGGCATTTGAAGACCTCGTTTCTTCGTGAAAAGCCTTCTCTGGCAGATGGCATCTGATGGTTATTGGCGTGCACTCGGCACTCATCTAGGCCGAGGTCGGTCCCGTTCAACCTCGGCAGCAATGGTGCGCTGCGTGACCCCGCCTTAAGTGAATGCTTCGCACAAATCAACTACTACCTGAGTGATAAACAACAACTAAGGGCTAAACGTAACACACAACTTCAAACTGTTATTTCCAAATGACCGCAAGGTATGCCGGGTAGTCCAGCGGCAACAACAATATGAGCTACAGACAATAAAAGATCGGATGTTACGATCATGTTAAATTCCCCCGTTGTTTACTTCTCTGACCACCTACCTCCTCAATGCAAAAATGCAACAAACACAGCAAAGTGTTGGGACAAAGTGTACCACAAGCTACCCAGCATGCCTTGTGGCAGGAATAAATGAGTGTTTTTTTTGGCATGGGTATTAAACGTCGGCGTTTGTTTTTATGCCCACATGGTGCAGCAGGTAGGTTACTTTGTGTTTTGATCACTTTTGGGACACGCTCTCTTGATTAAGACGCCTGGCGGGCCTGATGTTTGCCCACCCCTGCGCTAAAGGGTGGTTAATATTAAAAAGGCCAATTAAAGCGCACCCGAATGCCACAAATGGCCTTTGAGCCTCACGTTGAACACCTAATAAAATGTTTTTTCAATTGAAGGAAGGTTGATTAAAAAAAACAAAAAAACAAAGGCACACGCCTGTAAACAATAAAACAGCATTGATATTTCGCTTTTCTTATTAGTGAGCTATTAAATTAGCAAGGCCAATGATTGGCCAGGAAGTTACGGTGGGGGAGAAAGGGGGGGGCGTAAAAGTGAAACTGGTGGCGGCGACCACGTGACGTCTCGTGAACGCGGCACGGGGTGGCACGCGCCTCCCCTCTCTCTTGCCTCTCGCGCAGCGCGGGCTCTCTCCTCAACTCGCAGGTGATTTTCCTCCCGCTTCTCTTGTTATCCCTTCAAAAACTGCTCATAAAAGTCTCATTTTGTATTCCCTTTGATGTTTCTTTACCAACTGACAGCAGGCTCTGCGCACGGTGAACACTTCGGAGAGGACGGAGTGTATTTTTCGGGTAGACTTTCAGGCGGGTCAGGACTATTTAGTTGTTGTTGTTGTTAGCTAACCTCGCTGTTGGTATCATAACATGGAGGTACGGTATCGGCAGTCTCTAACGTGTCTTTTGTGACCAAGCACTGGTCAGTAAGATGGCGTGTGTGTCCTGATCTGCAATCCAAACGACTTTCTCATTGACGAGATCGACCAGGCTTCATTCCGAGAAATCTGTTTGCTGGGTCTTTCCATAGTGCTGACTTGGCTCTCGTGCCACTCGGGATGTGTAGCCCGGATGTGGACCTGGAAGATGGAGCCTCAGGTGAGGAAGATTTGTGGATGGGCGAGCGAGGCAAGATGCTGCCCCCTCCCGTGGCGCACAGTGGAGGCTCCGCCTGGGGCGGCCGGAGAGGAAGGTGTGGCTGCCTGGCATGCGGGGCGGCTCTGGTCCTTTGGGACGGGTTGGTGGTCCTCGCTGGCGCTCTGCTGCTGGTCGTGGTTTTCTCCGTGGTGCTGATGCCCGCCGCGCTGCCGCTCTATGCGGGATTCCTGTGCCATTCCAGGGTGAGTGACGACCACCTGTGGGCACACACAGGACTTTATTGTTTATTTTAAAATATATTTTGCATTTTTATGACAACACATAATACATAGTTTACATTTTTCCAGTCATTTGCTTTCCCGTATATTGGCAGATTTACTTCTTCTGCTTTAAATTGTAAATAAAAAGGTAACTTAAATAGAAAGGGGTTTGATGGCGCTATCTGCCTGGGGGAGGGAAATCCAGCAGAGGGCACTGTCCCACAAGTCAACTCACTCAACATTTTCCAGCAGGAAGATGCTTGGACAAGATGTGTAATGTTGTCGACCTGCAACGATTGTAAGTACACCACCGCATGTAGTACAAACCACGGTGTGTCTGCACCCAAAACTGGCTGGTGTTACAGTATTACAAATACATTAGTAATAAAAATAAAGACTAAATACAAATGCAAATATAAATGAAAAATAATAAATACTTTAAATTAAGTACAAATGATGTTTCATTTGTTTAATTACTATTGTTTTTCAGTAAAATTAGGCAATATTTCTTTCATCTTCTTCCTTGGTATACTGCATATTCACCGCAGATCTATAAATTACATATCTGATTGTGTGGTTTAATTTTTTATACGTAATTTTAATCTATGCATTATTTGCAGAGCTGGCCATCACATTAGGCAGTACTGTTGTCCCTTCTTTACGGTTGGTAATTTGTTACAGACTCGAAAAAAATGTCTGCTATCTAGGATTCAATGTTATAAATGAGTATACTCAATAAAATGAGTATTTTTGTAGATACAGCATGGAAAACCTGGTCATGACTTTCTAAATACAGTTCCTAACATTATTAGAGCCCTGTAGACATGAAATAACACCCCTACAGTAACTTTTACACTCCTATTATTCATTGTTTACGCCACATTGCAGCTCTTATGCTGCAGGGACACCAGATGGTCACTAGCTAGCAAGACAGCCAGACATTTATTTTCTCTAAACAAAATGCCAAAAAACTTACCACTTCCACACCAAATGGGAGGAGAACCTTTTTTTCATTTTATCATGTGGCACATGCCATGGCAGGTTTGGTTTGCAGGTACAGTGGCATGCAAAAGTTTGGGAACCCCCGAAAATTTCCTTTATTTTCATTCAAAACTCATTGGGTGTTTACAAATCAACAATTTCATTTTAATGTATGAAAAAGCAATATTTCAGCAGCGAAATGAGGTTTATTGGATTAACAGGAGATGTGCAATGTGCAATACATCAATATGCATCTTCTTTTGTATACCTTACGTGGTGCACTACAAGTTGATGTTGTAGTTCTTTGGAAGTGGTCTTTGATACTTCTCTCCATCCCTCGCTTTTGCGTCTCTGAAATATTTCCTGGCCCACCACTTTTGGCCTTAACAATAACTGTGTTTGCGCTCTTCCATTTCCTCATTGTGTTCCTCAGAGTGGAAACTGACTGCTGAAATCTCTGAGGGATGGCTTTTTGCAGCCTTGCTGTAAACCATGATGTTGAACAATCTTCATTGTCAGGTCATTTGACAGCTGTTTTGAGGACCCCATGTTGATTGGATGCATCTGTCTATTAAAGTCAAGGCTTAATGATCTTGCAAAAGCCATTTTATGTTCCAATTAACCAGTGCTAGGCAGCTGGAGGTATTCAAATCAGCAAAATGGCACCCACATTTCTGCACCTGTCTAATTTTGTTTTGATGCATATCTTGTGTTAATCCAGTAAATTTCACTTCTGAAATACTACAGTGTCCATCAATTAAGCGATATCTCAAAATCAAATCACATCAATTGACCTATTAATAAAAATGATGAAAATTGTCAGGGGTGCCCACATGTTTGCACACCATTGTAGACGTTTTATATTCGGGTCAATATGCTAAATTGTGTTATCATTTTCATACATTAAGCTCAACACTACAATAACAACATGCGGCGGGCTTGAACTGATGACGGAACGACACTACGTTTAAAGGCTGGTCGCCGTAATTCATACTACGTTCCATCGGGCATCTACCCGTTTGCAATCTGGCTTACAGCGTAGACCTCAAGGACCAATAGATTTGGTCTACCTGAGATCTACAGCAGTGTACCTGATCAAGCCAACATATTTCACTGTTGCGTGGACAGTAAATGCTAGCAAGGCGCTAAGACGACCTCAGAAAGATTTGCAAATCAAGATGCAGCAATTTTGAGTCAGTGAAAGACAAGAGATGGAAAAGAGCGTAAATTAGCAGAGCAGTCTCTATGTTCTATTAAGAAAAGGTTTGGATGATCCTGGTTCATTTAGTATTTTCTCCGCACGCTTGTCACTAACGCTGCCCAAGGTGGTGTCTGCAGCCTGCACGAGTTGCTCGCACAGTGCATCTCCTCCGGGAAGGCGCGGTGATTCAATGTCAAGAGTGTGGAAGAGATGCGAGGAGACATGTCAGTGCGGGAGAGGCAGCAACCCAGCAGCAAGAGCCATGACCAAAGTAGTGCCAATTACTATTCCTGAGTTTTAAGACATATAGTACTCAACTGGACTAGTCTATGTCAATATATCAGTACTGTACGTAGCCAGAGCCATTTCAAGAACGAATAAATGATTGAAATACCTTTTTTATTTTTAATGAGGTGGGTAAAACATCTGCGATTGACTGGCGACCAGGCCAGGGTGTACCCTGCCTCTTGCCCGAAGTCACCTGGGATAGGCTCTAGCATACCCCCGTGACTCTAATGAGGATAAGCGGCATAGAAAATGGATGGCTGGTCTTGTCAAAGGAGTGAGTGCTCTTTGTTGACATGCAAATAAATGGCTGCCTAAATTACAGCCATCCTGACGTGGAATCATTCAACCGCCATTACAACACTTTTAGGGTAGGACTAATCACTTCCCATAGCTGTAGATCAATTTGTGTTGTGTGAGAACAACCAGCGGTTACAGCGGCACATCCCATGTGAGCTCCCGGCACCATGACAGAGGAGTCCGGGCATAGAGAGGGAAGTCAACCGCTGCAGCCACAAGCTGAATATCCAGCGTCTAACGCAACCACGGTACCCCACGGACATGTCTGCAAGGTGCAGGCGCATTTTCTCCTTCATCCGGGTGGCGGAGGTCGAGTGGCAATCAGCTTTGAGGCACATTTACCGCACCTATCATGTTGGAGTGTGGCCCAGAATCACTGTGGTAGCCGGTTTTTTACGATCAGACTGGACACAATTGTTAAATAAATAAATAAATAAATACAGCGACTCGGCAGCCGGTATCGATCCTGAAGATCAGATCAGGACATGTGACAACATACTCCAAATTTGGATAAACACTTCAGTCGCGCGGTAACCTAAGTGAGGACAAGAATGGATGGATGGCTGCAAGGGTCCCGTCTTTTTCAAATGGCAACTGTTTGCAAATGAGCTGGCAAGCGAGTGAGCTGTGATGGCTCTACTTGGGTCGACACTTCCTGCCTTCTGCACAGCTTGCAGCCACTTTGACACTCAGGGTTCTACTGTGAGCTACTGGAGCAGGAAAAGTGCAGCATAATTTGACGCACATCCACACGCATTTGTCCACGTTTGAAAGGCGGATAGAAAACGCGATGACTGCTCTCCTGCTTGAACAACCTCAGCTGGAAGAACTTTTTTAAATCCCTGGTGTGTGGTGTGTGTGGTGATTGACAGCTCAGAGAGTTCGGAGACACTTTTTGTTAGCCGTCACTTTACCCGCACAACGATGTCTCTCCCAATTAAACACAACCGCGGCGCCCACTTCCACATCTCCCTCAAGTCCCCTGCGTGGCCTCATGACACCCCTCCCTTGTGTGTCCTTACAGATTCTGAACGGCTCGTCAACCGTTTGCCGTTACCTTGACGACAACAGCAGCTCAGCCCTCATCATCCTCGGCTTTGTGATGATGTCGCCGCTTGTGGTTGTGGCAGCAGCGGTCTTCTGCGGGCTGCTGCGAAGGTTTCGACTGCTGCTTTTCATTCAGCCAATCACCCGTGCGCGGTATCGGGGGCGGCTCATGGACTGGGTGGGCGGCGTCCATGCTTGGGTCTGATTACTGACATGAAGATGGCGAATAAGACAAACCATGTGGAGTCTAGGGAAGCTTTTTTTGACCTCATATACCAGGGGTGTCCAAAGTGTGACCCGGTTGGCTGATTTTATTTTATTTTTTGTTATACTTTTAAAAATACAAATAAATGAGAAAACTAACAGAACAACGAGAAAAATGGCAAAGGAGCAGTTGTTTTTTGGGAATAATGTAGAAATATTGGAATAAAGTCATCACATTAATATAACAAATTGTAGCATAATATTGCAGTGGCAGAAAAGTGTAACTTTTTCAATAATGTACGCAACAGTTTTTGCAAGATTAGTAACAAAACCAAGAGTAAAGCTGCAATTTTTGGAAAATTAGTTTGGGAAAAGTTGAGTTAGTGATATTGTGATATAATTTTTCATTTATCAGCGTTAATTGGTTCCAGACCCGACCACAGTAAGTGATTTTCCACAAAGAAGATTTCAATATTATTAATTTTGATTATTAATCATTAATAGTCAGAGCTTAAAAAACTGTTTTGCCATTCTAGAACTTTGTGAACATGAAATACATTATGTGTTCGAGTGCCCAATTATTCAGTAAATCCCATAAATAAATAAACAGTACTCCCTTGCAATACTGCAGTTCTGTTATCACTTCTTTGCTATATCACATTTAAAAAAAAATAATAATAAATGGTCGCTGTTATGTGGTAGACTATAGGTTATTATTAGTCAACTCATATTGAAATGCAACAGACCATCCTTACTCTTAATCTATCTTGCCATGCATGCAGAGTAAAAGTTATCCTCCCATTCCGTGTGGAAGTGGTAAGTTTGTGGCATCTTGTTCCCTACTCCTTTTGGAACTCTTTCATAAGTTTAGAAGAAATACATTTGAGGCTAACTAGTTAGCTTGTGAGCTCGCTCGCTTGCTAGCAGCTAGGGTCCTTGCAACATAATAATTGTGCAATCTGGCTTAAACAAGGAATACCAAAAGTGTAAAGGTGACTACATGGGTGACTAATAATGTTTAAACACATATTTAGAAAGTCATAAACATTTTTCTATGCTTTAACTACAAAAATATTAATGTTAAATCTTATGTCGTGGAAATTTCTTTATTGCAGTTGGGTGTGCAACCAATTAACGGCTATAAAGGAGGGACGACAATATTACAAAGCCTGCTCGGTTGCAAGAAATTACGCTCACCGGAAGACAGCCTGTTGCCTCCAAGTCACGTGGTTGAAACCCAGCAATTATGGGAATAAAGTCACATTGCTAAGAAAGAAAATTACAGAAAGTTAAATATATAAAAATTGAAAAGACAAGCAGTGGAGAAAAAGTAATAATCCTCCTTGTCACCCATAACACAAAGCTGTGATGCAGGCTTTAAATACAAAAAAAAATTGTTAGCATATCTACACGGCTTGGTTTACCGAGTATCAAAAAGTGTCCCTCGTATATCCTTTGTTTTGACCTTCCCTCACTGGGAAAAGCTTGCAGGGACTTGCAGGGACACCCCTGCCATATACTGTCAACACCCGCTTTCCACTGCGTCTTACAATACAGCAAGCTGAGTTTTGAGAGGGCGACTTACCTACAACTTTTGTAGCTACGTAAAGGGGCCCTATCCTACACCTTTTCAGATTCATGTTTATGTTTCAAATGTTGTTTGGCAAGAATTTAATCACAACTTATCATGTAGGACAGTTCTGCTCTCTATCAACCAGTCAGAACTGGGAACCTGCAAGCTGGCTTTGAGGCAAATCAGAAATCGGAATGGCTTAAAAAAGCAGCCCTATTGCTACGGTGTATGCGGCAGCGATCTCGCCAGGATGCCCGGGAAAAAAGGTTTGGCTGGTCCTGGCTGCACAAAACATGGAAGTGCCATATCAAGAGGTTGGTGTGTTTTTGAGTTATCCCTATAGGGGGAGGAGGCGACGGAATTGAAGAGTTTGGGCCTAGAATGCAGATTTCCGCTGCACACAATTTGAGAAGTACAGTATATAGTGCTATAGTGCCCCTATCATTTAAAGGCAGCATAGGACCACTTTAAAGGTGTCATGATGCCTGAGAGGGATTATTTTTATTTCCACTATTTCCTGTGAGAAAAATAGTACAAATGTACCTCGTGTAGCTTGTAGGCGGGAGGGTATGAAGCGTTGAATTTAAGTGTGTCTAGATAGCACCATAAAAGCACCATTAGTAAAGCAGAAGGTGGCAATATGACAGTCATGGGAGCCAGTTCTTTTTTTTTTTTTTTAAAGGGGGTTTGTTTTAGCTCGTGCTTCTTTTTGCTGCCGGGTCATTTTGCCCAGAATCCTCCTCCTTGTGTGTACCTTTGCTTTGTTGTCACTCACAACACTTGCAGAGTGCATGTCAGAGTACATTATCACGGAAACAAGGAGGAACATGGTAACTACATGCAAAAACGAATACAGTGGAATCTCAATTAGCGCGTTTTTCGGTTAATGTCAAAAATTTGCGCCACAATTTTGCCTCGGTTTGCGTGAATTCACCAGGAAGCCAAAGATGTCAACACAAAACACAATTTTATACTATTACTTGCATAAAACAATTCTACGTGTATATAAATGAGGAACAAAAGGGATACATGAACTTCCCAAAGACACAATGTGGCAGTGAGATCGATCACCGCCACCTTCCTGTTTTCACTCAAGTCTTAAGTAAGCTTAAATGTTTGTTTATTTTGTTCATTCATCATTTATATGTATTTATATCCATTTTGTTTCATCAGTGGTTTTACAGAATAGAAAACCTGTTTATGATCTTCTAAATACAGTTTTAGCATTATGAGATGCCACCAGACATGAACACCCCGTTAGTCACCTTGACACTTGTATTAGCCAATATAGCTGACTTTAATAATAGCAAAGAAGCCATCTTAGACATGAATGAGCTCTTAATGCTTAAGGAGAGACTCACGATGCACTTCAATGGCTTTATTAAAGCAGAGAACATACATGCAGTAAACATTCAGCCAGGAGCTGCTGTAGGCCACTCTCTACAATGCCGCACTTAGCTAACAGTCAGTACCAGCTCGCTGACGCCACGCACATCACTTCCTACTCCTGTATGACACATCGGATCGCATTTTCTGAATAATGTGAATGTTTCATTTAGGCCATGAAGATGTGCAATTTCCGTAAATATGCATACAGTATATATATTTTTAGTAGTGATACAATATATGAACCACGAAACAGCAATCATTTTTAAATAGTTAATTTTTGAAAATCCGCGATAGAGTGAAGGTGCCATTGACGAGCCGCCACTAATTGTAAAACTATGAAAACGCGCTTTGTGTTAATATTTTTGGCTTTCCGGAATGGATTTAGTGGATTGAGCGTACTTTATCTCCTAAGAGGACAAGTTGAGTCGGACGTTGGGGAACAAATTAATGACGGTAACTACGGTTCCACTGTACATTATTAAAATGAGATATCAAAATTGCACTAAAAAATATGCTTTTAAAAAAAATCAGCTGTGCATGACCCCTTCAACAGAAACCTGCTGAAGGGGTCACAACGGAGGTGCACTCAACAACTGCTTATTTTTCATCAAAAAACATGTAAAGACAACGGTGCAAGGCTAATTTTATGACAAATAGTGGCAAATACAATTTTGGAGTCAGTGAAATATGTTAATGATAACAATCGTGACGATGGAACACCACACACATGATTTTTTGATATAAATTCTTTCAAATTAAGGTATTCAAGGTGTTTCTCATGCGTGTTATTGGACCGTGCTTTGTCAATGTCATCTGTGTTATTACATATTTAATGTAATGTACTTTTGACAGGCTGTCCTACCCAGAATGGACCGATTACACATTTTTGGAACCTAAACCAGGAGTTGAAAGTCACTGGTTTGAGCTGTGATTTTTTTGTTTTTTGTCTTTGCGTGTGGCAAACAAAGACAACACACAATGCCGTGTTGAGAGCGTCTATCAATAAAAATAGAACTGCAGTATCTCTTTTGTGATGTGACCTTTTCAACAACGGGATTAGATTTAACATTCAACTCACACAAAAACGTCACACACAAACACAAAGGACACCGTGCAGGCTGCAATTTTAAGACAAACCCCCCCACACATCCTCGTTCCGCTAATCAATATTAACAATGTACCCCCATCTGCAGAACAAGCTAGTTAATCACCTAGTCAGGGGAAAGTGTCCTGGATTCAATGTGCTCATAGACAAGCACTTCATTTAGAAAGATTACACATTTCATGCAGCAGATCCCCTTTTCCCGTTCATCCAAATCATAGCAGATTAGCACGCTCCGAATCGGAATGTATGGCTCTTTGCATAACTTGAAATTCATCAGGGTTGGTCCGACTGCTCCAAGCAGCCCACACATTTCCACGAGACCGGCAAATGCTGCAACTGGAAGTGGGTTGGAGAATGGGTGCTTATGTATGCACGAATGTGTCGAGTGTGTACCAAAGCAAAGGAAAGGTCACAACCGCACTGCGTTGTGTATGTGGAATAAGTGGTGTCAGACATGCCTAACAAGGGTACCTTCAGCAAATTCGGGAAGTCCAAAAAGAGTGTGAGAAGATAAAGATAAAATACAATTTAATAAAGACATGTAAATATATATTTTTACATGAATAAAACATAGTTAGTATGTATTATTGTTTAATACAAGTAACTTAGTTTGACTTACTGTATATATAAATATATGTCTATAATGTTAAAATATGTTTAAAATATATATTTAATTTTTTATAATTTTGGTTTATTTGCATGTTTGCCCTGTTTATGTTTATATGTACAGATATAATACTATGAACTATTTAAAATTTTCACAATTGTAACTGAACTGTGTGTGTGTGTGTGCATGCGTGTGTGCGCGGGCATGCGTTAAAAATTACCTACAATGCGTAACCTTCTGCACACTACACCCCTCGATGCTCTCCCACTTCCTCCTTGCTGTCGAGAGTGTTATTACATGCAAAAGAGCTATGCTGAGCCCTTATCAATTGCACTTCTGCCAGCTTGTGGCCGTTTTTATGGTATTTCTTTGCTCTAAAAGTGACATCCATTAGTGTGCAGTTGCGTCATGACCTCTTTTTTGCCTCTTGGGTATGCAAGACGTATAAATACTGTACATTGTTGGGATCGGGCAATTGAGTATAATAAAAACATGAATCTGTCTTTGTATTGAATGAGTTAAGGGATAAAAAATGCAATGCTACATGGCCCTGTGTGAAAAAGTGATTTTAGCCTAAACGGTTGGACCCCCCTTAGCAGCAACAACTGCAGTCAAGCGTTTGCCATAACTTGCAATGAGTCTCTTACAGCGTGGAATTTTATCCCACTCGTCTTTGCAGAATTGTTGTCATTCAGCCACATTTGAGGCTTTTCCAGCATGAAGCACCTTTTTAAGTTCATGCCACAGCATCTCAATAGAATTCAGGTCAGGACTTTAACTAGGCCACTCCAAAGTCTTCATATGGTTTTTCTTCAGCCATTCAGAGGTGGACTTTCTGGTGTGTTTTGGATCATTGTCCTGCTGCAGAACCCAAGTTGGCATCAGCTTGAGGTCACCAACAGATGGCCAGACATTCTCTTTCTGGATTTTTGGCTAGACAGCAGAATTCACACCACTGGATAGTTAAAAACAAGGTTTTGTTCCATTCCATTCCATGCTATATTGTTAATTATAAACCACAAATGACGTACGGGCCTCACTTTGGACATGCCAGACTTAATGTTTTAATTTGAATGTCAATTCCGATTTTTTGTTTTTGATGCATAAGCTAACTAACTACGTCCCTCTTGCTATGTTTCAAATGTTCCATCCACAGTTTGAAGGGTTTTTAACCATGTAGTGTAAACAAGGTAAGTAGATTAGTCTGATGTAAACAAAGCAAAAAGCTTTAGCGTTAAAACAAAGTAACATTTAAATTGCAATATTTTCAAGTCACTTTCATATTTCATCAGGATTTGGTGCACAGAAAAGGGACTAAATATGAAGGAAGTATAGGAGCTTTTACCTATTAATTTCCAGTAAGAGTCTCTCTCTCTCTTTCTTCCGGGCATGGGCGGCCAAGCAGATAACAACGTTTAAAAACAAGAATAATGGCAAACACACGTTGTGATTTGCACGTTCTCTGCACAATAGCAAGTGCGGATGATGAAGCACTGGAGTGCATAATCACCAGCAGCCAGTGAGGCATGGCTCGCTCAGGAGAAACACTTCCCGGGCAGGCTGGAGGCGTAGACAAGTGTATTGTACTTTGAATTAGTGCAATGAACCTCTCCTCTTTCATGCGCCTTTTTAAAGCGCCCAGCCAATTAGGCTCTGTCATGTCAAGAAAATGAGGAGGTGGCGTCCTCCAACCTGAACATCACGGAATGGTGACCCTCTCGCTCACCTTCTTTCTAACCGTCGTAAGTCACTTCCTCCTCCTGTCTCTTTGACATTTACATGTGTGGATGTGCTGCAAATGGACGGGCTGATGTTTTTTTTGTCTGTATGTGAATGGATGGACATGTACATGCGTACATGAAAAGGCAGATATTTACATTATGCATGTGTGTGAAATGACTCACACATTAACAATAATTGTGCACGTGATTGGATGTATTTACATGATGCATGTGTATGACTGGACACAGTATACATTAACATTAGTTGTGCATGTGAACGGACAGACAGATATTTATATTATGCAAGCATGTAAATGGCCATATTGTACATGTTAACATTATTTGTGCTTTGGAATAGACAAATATTTACAATATGTATGTGTGTGAATGGACATACATGTTAACATTGTGTGAGCATGTGAATGGACATACAAATATTACCAGTATGCATGTGTGTGAATGGACGTACATGTTACCATTATGTGTGCATGTGAATGGACATACAAATATTACCAGTATGCATGTGTGTGAATGGACGTACATGTTACCATTATGTGTGCATGTGAGTGGACATACAAATATTACCAGTATGCATGTGTGTGACTGGACAGACACGCGCGTGACTAGACATACGCGTTAACATTGTGTGTGTACGTGAATGGACAAAACTGATGGTGTGACCGAGGGTTAAACAAATATTTTGTGTGTGTGTGAACGGACATACGTGTTAACATTAAGCGTGCACGTGAATGGATAGACAGATAATTACAGTATGCATGTGACCAGACAGACGTGTGTATGCAAGCTGGTGAGCGCTACGGACGGGAAACGTCTCCACACATGCGGTGGAGTGTTGACGGTGGTGGCGCTTTATTCCTCCTCTGCATTGTTGGTTTCGGGCTGGCTCGCGTACGAAAGCATCCAGACTGCATTGTCTCGTCTGTGCTCTCTGCTGCTTTGGGAAGCACTCAGGGTGAATCTATACAGCATTTTACAGCCTTCTCTATTCATTTGCCCCCTGTGTACTCCCTCGCACACACACACACACACACGCACACACACACAGCCATGTGTTTATTATGGATGTTGTGTGACTGTGATGTGTCCTTGTGCACCACCATAACTTCCTTTTACAGCCACTTTGCGCTTCATTATCATGGAGGAGAAATATTTGATTGATTTGCTTGATCTATCTGCTGACGTGCTCAAGGAATAATGCACTTTTTGGGGGGGATTTTTGCTCCTTATCCTTGCAAGCCTTATGAGAGATGTGAACACACATCCTTCTATTTGATGTGCGTTCTAAAGATAAAAAAACAGATGCAACAATAACAAACCTCCAACAAGGCACCATTTACATAACGCGACCTGCATATAAACCAGCGGTTCTCACTTATTTTCTGTAATGCCCCCCCAGGGGACAGAAGTGTTGAAATACTATCAGCAACTGATAGTATCTATTTACTTACCTGTACTGTGCAAACCAAACTTGAGAGCTGTGAAGACTCAAATTGCATGTTGAGTATGAAAAATTGTTGGACTTGTTTACACTAATATTGAAAGTACTCCCTGCTTCTCCCTGACAGTTCACCACGCCCCCCCCAGGGGGAGCCGCCCCACTATTTGAGGAGCACTGACATAAACCAAGCTACAGCGACATTGTTATTATTATTGTTAATAACAATGTTACGCCTAATAACTACTTTCCTGGCATAGTGACACCTCGCCACACCACGCCGGCTAGCTACTACCACACAGTCGCTAACAGCTTCTCAGTCCGCTACCAAAAGGTAACACTTGGAACGCTAAGTTTGGAAAAGTTCATGCTAAGTGTAGCGTTCCTTTCTATGATGCTATGTGAAATCAATGTGCCCAGGAAGGACGTACCACTACAAATACTGTAAGTATTACATGTTGTCATGAATGTGACTATTACTACACGGTCACAGCAGGGATATAAAACCACCTACGTTTTTGGAGTTGTTTTACTAGATTTTGTAGGCAGAATAGTGTGTCCCATTACGTGCATTAATCTGCTGCCTCTTTTTGGCTGTTTTTATATCTTTAGAACACACAGAACAGAGAAAAACACGTGTGTTCATGACTGACATAAGGATTGTAGATGATGGGCAAACTTCCAAAAAAGTGCAATTCCTCAGTATGCCTGAAAATGACTGTATTGCAAACCGGGGCGCCGCCAGGAATTCTGGACCTATTAACACAATTACATTTCCACCTAAAAACCAAACCTACAAAGTATTTTTTGTGCAAAACTAATATTGATAATATTTTTTTAAAAACGTCTGTGGCTGGGATGGAACCTGCACCCTTAAAAGCCAGCAGCTGTACCATTACACCACCAGGGACTGACAGGACACACTGACTTCACGGCAGTGATGCGCACTTGCCGAGAATGCGCTCCCTTGCACATATGCGATTTACAGCCGATTGAAAGGAAACAGCAGATTCAATAATTTGCTTGTTTGTTTTAAATATGTAAATAAATTTTACATTCTTCATTTCCACACTAAGGTTGAATTTTTACAGCTAGTCTGAAGGAAATGCTTTGCCACAATTCTTCTTCTTCAGACAATAAACTTGTTGAGACTGAATCAACAGCGCCTCTCTTGGTTGCGCTCCATTTTGCCTCGATTGCTTCAGGATTTGAGTTTAGTTACGTGATGTATTGTGATTTGATTTGGGCTTTTCTCCCAAAAAATGGAGTATAAACACAGATACGTCATGATCTTTCAACAGGAAGGAGCAGATGAAGAAGACGGGGTGACGAGCTCCCAAGAAGACACTTTATCTCCTGCCTCTCCACCAGCTGTTGGTCGTTACTCTTCATGCCGTTCATGGCTTAATACTTTATCTCGTTGCAGGATACAGCCACCCTTCCCCATCCTTCCTATTTTCAGACATCTGAAATCCATTTTCCATGTTCCATTTCGATCTCATTACAGCCTTTCGCCTGCGTGTCTCTCAGATGAAAAGAGGGGATCAAGGCGGGCTTTTCATTAGGGCTGCTTCCGACGTCCGCGGCAGGACCATTCAGGAAGGCAAAGCACAGTAAGCACCATGGGTCATAATAGACATTATACCCTATTGGGCCAATTATAAATGTCATCTTTTTTTACCCAAAAGACGTTTTGTTTTGTGTTCTATGGAGAGAAAATTATGAGTTTTTATCCAATCAACCAAAATAATGGCTTTGCAAGCAAAACAGATTTGCCAACAAAAAAAGAGTTGCAAACAAAAACAATAAATTAGCAAGCAAAAAGGCATAAAGAAAAGAATAGATTTGCAGGCAAAAAAGATGTGCAAAAATGTATCTGCAAGCCAAAAAAAGATGAGCACACAAAAAAATGCAAGTAAAGTAAAAAAGATTGGTAAACAAAAGTAATGAATTTGCAAGCAAAATAAATATTTGCAAAAAACAATGGATTTGCATGCAAAAAAAGATTAGTAAACAAAAAAATGTATTTGCAAGCAAGCAAAAAAAGATTAGCAAACAAAAAAAAGGATTTTCAAGCAAAAGAAAAGATAAGCAAAAAATTGATTTGTGAGTATAAAGAGATTAGTACACAAAATAAATAGTTTTATAAGAAAAACAAATATTTGCAAACAAAAAAATTTATTTGGAAAGAAAAATAATGAATTTGCAAGCAAAAAAGATTATCAAACAAAAAATATATTTGCAAGCAAAAAATAAGATTTGCAAAGAAAATAATGGCCCTTCAAAGCAATAAAAAAAGAGCAAACAAATAGATTTGCAAGAAAAAAAGATTAACAAACAAAAAATGATTTGCTACCCCAAAAAAGATTCGCTATCAAAAAAAGATTTGCAAGCAAAAAAAAAAAAGATATTGCAAGTTAAAAAAAAGGATTGGTAAACAAAAGTAAGGGATTTGCAAGCAAAAGAAATATTTGCTATAAACGTTGGATTTTTAAGCAAAAAAAGATTAGCAAAAAAAAAAAGATTTGCAAACAAAAAGATCAGATTTTCAAGCAAAGGAAAAGATTTTCAAACAAAACAATGATTTTCAAGTATAAAAAGATTAGTACACAATAGAAACAGATTTGGAAGCAAAACAAGTATTTGCGAAAAGGTTGAACTTGTAAGCAAAAAAGGATTTGCAAACCCAAAAGAAAAAATATTTGCAAAAAAAAATGAATTTTCAAGCACAAAATAAGATATGCAAAGAAAAATAATGACCCTGCAAAGCAATAAAAGATTAGCAAACATAAATGGATTTGCGAGAAAAAAAAAGATTAACAAACAAAAAAATGGATTTGCGACCAACAAAAACAACAACTTTTTCTGACAGGGAGAGAAAGAGTAGGCAATATGCAGCCTAAATTATTCAGTGATTAAAAACAAGGGAAAAAACTCCCCAAAGAAACGGAATAATAAATAAGCAGACGAATAAAGACTGCGACTAAATAAGGAGATGAAATATAAAAGTAATAAATAATACAAGCAGGGCTAAAGAAGTGCAATAGTGACTACATAAGCAGTATACAAATGAAGAGTACAGTGGTTTTGTTGTAGGCATACTAGCCTTCCGGTTTCATTTTCCTTGTGGTCAAGCAGTGGTCATCTTTATCATCGCTCCAGTTGCTTGATGTCTTTAACAGCAACTACTTCAGCCTCCTTGGGCCCTCCGTTTACACTCACGTAGGTTCTGCTGTTGGCGCTCCGAGTCCGCTGCTTTCTTGCCTACGCCAGCATATCAATTTGTCAGATGCTCGTTTATGTAGACGTTTTGTGGGTTTTGATGGTGAACGTTATGATGATGACAGGTGCGGCAACATCCACCTGCTTTCTGTGCAGAAAGCTGGCTCCTGGTTCTCCCTCTTCCCTTCTTCTCTGCTGCACTGCTGTAAGAGCTGCAGTGACAATAATATTGTTCGTATGTGTGCTCTGTTCCATCCCATCCATCCATTCTGCACCTATCTTCAAGGACGGAAGATGTGCATTGACTTTTTGCTTTGAATTTTCATACAATACATACATTACCACTGTCTGCTATACTGCTACTGGAACCTCTTCATCAAATGTCTAATTCAAAAGAATTAGCTAGCTGACTATTTGATTAAGAGAGATGACCCGGCTAGGCTACCACATTATCAAGTAATCATCAAGTTCTAGCAGTTTGCCGGATTTGATTAGATTAAAGTCAAAATATTAAGACAAATTCATGCAATCTTATGAGAATAAATAAAGATTATGAGGAACAATATTGTTATTTTTGTAGAATACAGTTGAAATATTAGAAAAAGACTTTTAAACGATGGAATATTATGAGAAAGAAACAAATAAGGTTTTGGAAAATTACATTGGGACAAATAATGTTACAAGAATAAGTCAAAATATGGGAATTAAGTCATAATTATGAGAAGAAAATTTACAGGAGGGATATTAAAATGTTATAATGTTATGATTTTTTATTTGAATAAAAATGATTAGAATGGACTAGTAATAATATGAGGATATTTGTACAACACAGTTGAAATATTAATATTTTTTAAAAGATGGAATATGATGAGAAGTTTATATCATTTTTAGAAAATTAGGTCTTGCAATTTTATGACGAGCTGCTGCTAGAAAATGGATGGATGGGTAAAGATGGAGCAACATTTGGATATTTTGAACATTAAATTTATCACTGTGATTCTGTAATGTTTTATTTGTTAATTGTTTATTTGTTTGTTGTCAGCAAAAATACACATAATAAAAATACATTTTATGGTTTTAGGAAATGTATGTCATCAAAGGAGCCACATTTGGCTCCCGAGCTGTAGGTTCTCAACCTTTTTTGGAATCATCTGTAGCGTTCCTTTCTATGATGCTGTGTGAAATGGATGCACCCAGGAAGGAAGTCCCGCTGTTACTACATGCTTGTTGGGGGCGTTTTAATAGCAGGCTTTCTCGGCCAAGTAGGTGTGTCCCGTCAGGTGTGTTAATCAACTGCCTCTTTTGAGCTGTTTTTATAACTTTAGAACGTACAAAAAAGAGAAAGGCATGTGTTCACGTCTCACATGATTGCGGATGATGAGCAAAATTCCCAAAACTATTTTGCTTTTTTTGTGTTTCTGTGTTATAGCGGCGCCTCCGATGTCCACACAGCGTCCATCAAAGCTTCAAAGTCAGATGATTGGACTGCAGCGGTAAAAATCAGCCGACTGACGCGAGGAGTTCTGGGAGTGACCCTGGTGCCGTGCAGAATAACAATGAATGTGTTGACGACTGGACGCTTGGAAGGTGAGCAGGGGGCAAAGGAGAAGCTGGAGAGGTCGCACCGCACCAAAGTGTAAACAGAGAGTTCTGCAGAACGTGCGTGCATACGCAACATTAAGTACACATTCTAATGAGAGCCAATAAAACGCTGCCCTTTGATTGACGTCGTCAGTGCGGTGCGCTTTTAACAGTATGCTTACTAAAAGTGAAACAAACGAGGACACGCAACAAAGGAGAGTGCTCATAAATAAAGTGACCTTCCTTCCTTCCTGGCAATTTGCAGAATCGAAGCCCTCAGAGGAAAGAGAGAAAGGTCAGCCTAGTCTAATGGCCAAAAATGACTTTATTTCATCAGTTTAGAGGGATGTCAGAATCCGACATCACTTTTGTTGCAGTATAGTTCTACACGCACTGATCAATAAACAAATTCATGCTTTTGAAAAATAATATATCCTGCACCTGTTTATTACACAACTGTAATTGCCTCAGTTTTTGTACAGTTTTTCGAATGACCTGGTTTTTGTTGAATATGTTCACCCACATTTTGCCTCAGTTTTTGCACAATAACAGTTTTTGTTTGAGTCATTTTGAGTTGAAACATTTCACTACATTTTGGTTCTCCGTTTGCATACAGTATTTTGTATTTTTGCCCTGAATGTTGTACAACACTGCACCTAACAAACTAAAATAACCTCTGGTTTTGCATTGTGCAATTGTTTGGATGAAAATTTTGCCTCTCTTTCACCAAACCTTTGCCTCGGTTTGCATACTCCGTCTTGTTTTTTCTACAATATTTTGCTCCTAACCGGTTTTCGTATGAGACGGTTTTGGTATAATTTGGTTTTCATCAAAAAAACGTCATCAAAATTTGCCTCGGTTTTTGTACAGTATTGGACGTAACAAATTTCATTCAAATCTTAATTATGGACACCCCAGTTTTTGTATGATTTATTTTTTTTGTCTGTTTTATTCAGTGTGACGCTAAATAACCTGCCATGGGGCCAAAGAAAGTTGTGAGTGCCAGCAATTTGGTGAAGAAAGTGAAAAACGCTACAGAATTAGAATTTGAAAAGAATTTATTGGATGTTTATGACCTCTATGGGGAAAAAGTGCCTCGTTTTTTGGTACGTTTTGGTTTTCATTTGTCATTTTGGAAGAAATGAATAATAAAAATGAGGTACCACTGTATTTACAGTACTGCTGGTTTCTGTCTTGCAGTGATGAACAGCAAGGTGTGCATAAAAACACTTTACGGGGGCTAAAAAGAGAGAAATGCTTGTGAGTGACTGGCGTCAGGAAAGCGAGCGGACGGATGAATTAAAAGGCGTCAGCAAATGGACGAGAATGAAAAAAAGACCTTCACGACTCAACCTTGATAAGATTAAAACACATTAGGAGAGCACAGAACTCCAAGATGGCCAACTAGGGGCCTGGTACGTACAATGTCAGTCAAGAGTTCTCATGCTATTGAATGGTGAATGAAAGTGTATCCAAACTTTTGCATGTCAAAAGTTCATTTACCTACCACTTCCTGTTTTTACCTTCCCTGACACCTGCAAAAACTTCCCCCAGTTTGGTCTTCCACATCTTCTCCCTGACGTTCTTTCGGACACAAGCAGTGAAGTAAGTGGTTTTGCACGTCACCGTAGAATTATACCTATGTCGGCGTCCCGCCAAGGTCATGTGATTTATTGACGCGGAACCTTCCGAAAAGCGGCACAGATTGGACAGACGTGCCGTAGCTGCTGCTACTATGTTTCCTTTGGGCCGATGGAACATTTTCATTCATCTCGCTGGTGCAGAAGTGAGGTTTTGCAAGCGGGCATAGCTCATACAGTATGTAGTTCATCTTCATGAGCATGCGCCCCCCCCCCCCCCCCCCCCCCCCGGCAGCCCCCCATGGAGCACGCACACTCCCCAAGATCCTATNNCCCCCCCCCCCCCCCCCCCCTGCAGGCAGCCATGTTTCATGCATCCCTGCATTAATATGAAATCAGCTTGAATGACTGTCTCCAGGCCTACTTATGTATGCGGTGGAGTTTCCGCTGAATGAGAGTGCAGCGTCATCCATTTGGGGTTTGTGCTGATGGTGCACTCTTTATTAATGCTGCAATTTGAGGGGAACGCGCTGATTTATTTTGTTACTCCCCGGTAGTCAATTTAAGAACTTGCAACACGATGCTCTATGGCCGGATGTTTTGGCGTGTCAAGAGTGCGGATGAGATACCAGGAAACAGGCCGGTGCAGAGTAGGAAGGTGAAAGGGTGCTTGATGAGAGGACGCCGCTGATGTCACCACTTCTTTATTATGCAAACCTGACTTTTTAATGACAGTAAACATCTTCAGAGCAATTCTATCTTCTGGCACCACTTTTCAGAAGTTTAAAACCTCCTTTCTCATAGACTTGATGACCCACTCCTCATTTATACAGTAATCCCTCGTTTATTGCTGTAAATTAGTAAGTGCATTTCAGCAAAGTAGGGTTCCTTATTCATAAATGAAATATTTTCGTAGTTAGAGCATGGAAAACCTCCTTACGAACTTCTAAATACAAGTTGTAGCATCTTTAGAGCGCTCTAGACATGATATAAAACCCCTATAGTCACGTTTACACTCCTATTACCCCATATAGTAGATAGAATAAGAGAAAACGAGCCATTTAAGACATAAAAAAGACTGTGTGTTGCCATAAATGTCTTCCAGATGTGTAGACAGGAAGTAAATTCGGGGGTTCAGAAATTAGTTTTATTGTTATTGTTGTTATAATTGTGAGATACTTCAAACTCAAGTCTGGTCCATGTGTTACAGTGACACCTAGTGGCCAGTGCAGCATACTGCATTTAATCGGCATCTTTTAATACCTTATACTGTATTTCATGAAATAATTAATACATGGTGGATGTTTTGTGGTTGACTATGGCCTGTTATTTGTCAAAAAATATTGACAGACAAGTTATATGTAGTATGTTATGACACATGACGTTAGATTACATCACCTTTCATGTGACTGTAAGTGACTATAGGGGTGTTATTTCATGTCTAGAGAGCTCTAATGTTGAATGTCGTATTTAGAAAGTCCTAAACAGGTTTTCTTTTCTCCAACTATAAAAATATTCCGTTTTATATTGAATCCTCCTCATTGCAATGGAGTCTGGAACCATGATACATAAGGATACATGAGGGACATTTGTATTTGTAATGCAGCCAAGCTGTCAGCTACAGACGGATAAAGCTAACCTGGCATGATGCTGCTGTCAAAATGTGAGTGTAATGTTTGCACCTTGGCACGTCTTCCCAGTAGCGCTTACGTCTAAATTCCAGCATCAGTGCTAGATTTTGGACAACATACATATAATAACCTGCATGACTGAAGGTTTGGCCACTTGGGGGCAGCAAAACCACAACTATTCTGTGGATGAGGTGGCATCAGCCCAGTTTAGTTGGCAGAACAAGAAGCAGCAAGCATGCACATGATGGCATAAATATATCCAGGGTGTGTTAAAACAGGTAAAACAACAGATCTTTCTCATGGGGAAATTCCGCATTTATGTTTCACAGGTAGGGCTGTGATGCCACAAGTCCAGACCTGCAGCACCCGCACATCAGGAAGGAAGGCGGCATCCGTACCCGTCTGTGTAAACACTGGTAAGTACCTCTCATCGATACATCCTAAGATTTGTGCTAGTGTGCATTCCTCAAGCCTTCACTTGAAACCTGCAATGAAAACACTAAACACTTGCTAATAACAGCATTCTCCTCAAGGGGATTTCCTGGGAATGGCTGGGTCCGATGCTACAGTATATTTTGAGTTACTCTACACGGTGACTCAATTCCACATTTTTTCCCTCCATGTTGCCCTTTGGTTTGCATCTTGGCATCATATCTTTAGATTTACGTCGGGCCACATATTAAAAAAATCAAAGCATGCAAGGACCACTTTGATTTGTCAATCTATCTATGATTTTATAAGAAGTTATATATATTTCTAAATGCTTCTCAGCCTTGTGATGCAGGTGAAAAGCCTATTATTAGTAGTAGCAACTGCCCATTTTTGCTGATTTGTTTTACATTTTATCAACTATTTCAACTTTTTCTTATATTAAATTCTATACCCATACAAATTTGGCTTTATTCCCATAATTTCCTTAAAATAGTTTTCCAAAAATTACAACGTTATTTCACTTTGTTTGTTTTTCCCAACATTATGGCTTTTAAGAAATAGTATCTTTTTGTCTTTAATATTTCAACTTTATGGTACTAAAACGAGATTAGTTTTTGCCCTAATAATACTCGTAAAATTGCACATTTTCTTCCCATTGGAATAATATTAACAAAAAAGTTGCTTTTTAAAAAAATTTAATATTATGAGAAACAATCAAACAATTTTTGGAAAATTAGGTTGTGGAAAAAGTTATAATGTTATGAAAACAGACGTCCACCTTGAGTTCTGTTCTTGGCAGTGATCATTTCACTGATGACGGCTGTAAAGGAACACCTATACAAGAAGCATTGGCCTTGAAAGTATTAACACATTTTAAAAACGGGTGCTATTCCGCCAGTACACGAGGAAAAAAAAGACAAAGGTCATGTCTTGTTTACATCTTGTTTTCTAAACATGATTCCATGATAGTGACAAGGCTGTTAAGCATTGTACATGTTATATAAACATATTTTCACAGCAATATGTATGTTTACTGTGGGGGGCAGCTACGACAGCGATATATAACATAAATCAGGCCCCTTATACGCTCGTTATGAAGCCATTTTAAAAGGCGACCAAGCTTCATCTCCATGTCTAAGGCTTAAGTCGACGTTCTGCAAGTTTCATCTCCAAATGTTGCTCTCTTCTTTTCGGATCCAAAACTGTTGACACATCACTCAAATCTGGATCTATAATCACTGTAAACATCCTCTGTCTTGTACGCCGCTGTGTTGCTGTAGCTGAGTGACACAAGCAGGCACGATGATGATAGATTTTTCTCACGTTTGGTGCTCATAAGCAGAGTCTTTGGAAACATTAGCGCAAGATCTTGAATAAAAAGTCAAGTTTGCAGAATAGGGGACAAATAAACAACAATTAGCTAGTCTCCAATACAGTACATACAAAGCAACACTGTGAATGAACTCAAACCCACCATGAGGAAAAATGACAAGATCTTCCAGTCGAGCGGCAGATGTTATCGCCTGATGTCTCGTCGGGATGGATTTTAAGATTACTGAATCTGTTGCTTTCGTCAGTAGAAAACATAGCAGCCTGGTATGTAAGCAAAAGAGCTTGCTTATGACAGCAGAGAGGCAGACTCCAGCAGGAGATCTGATGCGTTATCGTTTCACCCCTCGTCTGAACTCGCGGCGCATCAGGAAGGGAGACAAACTACAGCACTGCACATGCTGTTGTGTAGGCCAGAGGTGGGCAAACATTTTCCCTCGTGGGCCACATTAGGGTAAAACATTATATACAGTATAGGTGGTCATCAAACAGAACGACATTCTTACTCACGGTGCAAGTTAACGCATAACCTAATTCAACTACTAATACTGCAAGGGTGATAAACAACAACAACAACTAACGACTTAAAACGGTTCCAAATGCCCGCAAGCCTTGCTGGGCAGTCCAAACTATGAACCATAAAACATTGTATATTAAGAATATGTTAACATCCTTCTTTGCTTACTTCTCTGACGAACTCCTCAACATACTTTGCAGTCAAGCAAAAATGTGACAAACGCAGCACAATGTGGGGGCAACGAGTATCGCAAGCTACCCAGCATGCCTTGCGGCGGGACCGTATGGGTGTTTTTTTGCCATGGGTATTTATTGATATGCCCACATTGTGCCGTAAATAAGTTGCTGTTGTTTGGATGGCCTTTTTGTACAAGCCCCAGATTGTGTTTGACTATTTTGGCGACTCAATTTTGCCAAAATAGCACTACGAGTCATGTTGCTGGCTAAAGTTTTTATGTTAAGGGTTAAAAAAAGGAATTTGGAAATGTCCTGTGGGCCGGATTAAGACGCTTGGCAGGCCTGATGTGGCCCACGGGCCGATATGTACTGTAGGCGGTCATCAAGCAGAATAAAATACTTGCTCACGGTGCAACGTAAAAACACAACACAGCCGCAGCAAGTTAATGCATCACATGAATCAACTACGGCTACTATGTGGGTAATAACAAGTAAGTGCTAAACATAACATGTAACTTAAACTTATTCACATACAAGTGCCCACAGGGCATGCTGGGTAGTCCTGTGGAAACAACAACGTGAATGATAAACTGTTGGATCTATGAGTGTTTACTTCCCCGACGACCTCCCCAACATGTTTTGCAGTCAAGCAGAACTCAAACATGGCGACATGTTGACAGAGAGTGCCGCAAGCTACCCAGGATGACTTGTGGCAGGAATACCGTATATGAGTGTAACTCCGGCATAGTTGTTGTGCATAGTTACATTGGCAGAATACTACATATCACTTGTATTTCAATATGTGTGGCTAATAACAGACCTTTTTTTTTCCTCTCAATTTTTGTGTAATTTGTTTTGGCGAAACATTTCTAGAAATGTTCTGACTACATTTGTTGTTTGCTAACTTTGCACATGAGTTTTTGAATGATACATTTTATACTTAAGTACAGGCCATATTGTTTGGACACACCTTCTCAGTCAATGCGTTTTCTTTACTTTCGTGACTAATTTACATTGCCGATTCTCGCCCCAGCTAGGAATGAAAACATGTGGAATGATGTACTTAACAAAAAAGTGTGAAATAACGCTAAATACAGTATGTCTTATATTTGAGATTTTTGATAGCGCTGCAAACCATTGGTGTTCTCTCAATGAGCTTTCATGAGGTAGTCACCTGAAATGCTCGTCAGGGTTACTTTCATGCCCTATTAATGGGCTTGGTACCATCAGTTGGTACACCGCCAGCCCTGCTGGACAACTGTTAGAATGCATATCATGGCCACCACCAATCAGCTAAGTCAGGAGAAACCAAGTTAGCAGTAAATGCAACTTTAAAAGTAAAAGCTTCGGCAGTAGCGTCACTGACATTACCAGCACATTTCAGAGGAACTCCGAGTAGTACGAGCTTTCAAGGTGATATTCCAGTGTGGTGACAGCATCACTCATCATGCTTCTAATCTTTTCTGTCATTTTAGACAGCAGGGCCGCCACAGTACTTTGTAAGTACTCACATCGTAATGAAATTTGCGCTCGTGTGTGTGTCATGACCTTAGGCGAACATATTACAAGCTGAAGCACCTTCTCAAATGTTCTCCCATCCCACACCAATGTGAACTCCTTATTGCCTGAAGGAAGGAAGGGAAGAAGGAGGAGCCGGAGAAGGAGGAGAAAGGTAAAAACGAGTGCGTGCACAGAAATGAACAAGAACAGTTTAGTGGTCTGACTTTCTTTTCCTGGAGCTTCCGACGATGTTGTGGCGTCTTTGAAAGCTTCCCAGGGGGAGGATGAAGAGGATTCCTTTACACGGTTGTGTTGTTTTTGTGTGGGCGATGTTGCTGCAGCGGGGCAGCTCTCAGGTTGTTGTGTTACCTGACACAGGTGAGAAGACACCCCGCACGCTAACATTGTGTTTATTACCGTACCGCTGCACTGCACAATACTGTTTGCGTCATTAGAGTTATTTTGCTTCATGAGATGAAGAAAATATTAGATATGTTAGAATTAGAGTAAAACGCAGTTGTGTTTTTTGGATACAGTTTTTATAGTGGATGTTATTAGACAGGTGCAGGCATAACAATCGTGTGCTTAGGAATGCAGTAATAGCAACTCAAAAAGTGATATGTGACATTTTCTGTCTTATTGCATGGTTATCTTTTACGCTGCCATATTTATAGATTATTAACGACCCAGGTAATTGCATAAGAATACATTAATAATTACTAAACAAATAAATGTTATTATTTGATGTGATCTATATTATTATTATATTCAAAATGAAGTATTATATCAATTTTAACGATTTAAATAATTATTTTTTAAATAAAAATAAAAAAATAACATGGTTTTATGTATTTTTGTTTAATTTTTGTTTTGTTTAATTGTTGAATTTTGCAGCTTCACTCTATCATGCTTGTTCAGAAATATGTTCATTATTATAAATTATTTTGTTTTGTGGTTGAATACGGCCTATTATTCGACAAAAATACAATCATCCCTCGTTTATAGCGGTTAATTGGTTCCAAATCCAGCCTCATTAAATGAATTTCCGCGATTTAAAATTCAATTTTATTAAATTGAATATGTTCATTATTAGAGCATAGAAAACTTGTTTATGACTTTTTAATTCAGTTTTAACATTATCGGAGCCCTGTAGACATGGAATAATAACCTTATAGTCACTTTTACTTGGCATTGCGACTCTTATTCTGCAGGGATGTGAAATTGAAAAAAATGGGGAAAAAACTTACCACTTCCACATGAGATGGGAGGAGAATTTTGTCACTCTATCATGTTGTTTACACCACATTGCAACTCATATGCTGCAGGGACTCGAGATGACGTCTAGCTAGCAAGCTAGCGAGCTAGCCAGTTTGCCTTGCATTTGTTTCTTCTAAACTTAAGAATCCAAAAATGTTCCACATCCACATGGCATGGGAGGATAACTTATTTTCACTCTATCATGTTGGACTTGCCTTGACTGATTTCTTTTTCAATGCGGTGGTAAGGTAATGTATTCAGTCATTCATTCATGTAAGCTAACGTTTCAAAGTTTTGTGTCGTTACTGCCTCCTAGTGACAACAACACTACATATCACTTTTATTTCATTATGTTTTGTCTAATAATAGACCATAGTCTACCAGGAAAGAGCCATCATTTGGTAATTCATAAATTTTTCAAAAAAACTGTGATATAGCGAGGTAATGATAATCGATTCGTGATAGTCTGAGGGACGACTGTATTCCTGTTTAAGTAAATTTTACTTTTCTTTTTGGTAATAGGAGTGTAAATGTGACTATAGGGGTGTTATTTCATGTCTAGAAGGCTCTAATAATGTTTGTAATAGTCATACAAAAACTGAAGTGTTGGAAAAGCATGGTTTGACTGCATATCCAGTCGACCAGACGCGTAGGAGCAACTTATTCCAGACCTTTGTTATTTCAGGTCATATTTTCAAACGATACATCTTTGAGCACAAGGCAGAGAAACACTCAGTGGCCTTTTATGTGTAAAAGTGGTGGCGTGACACTTTAAATAATGACTTGATTTTGCTTTGATGCACGTGGAGGGAGGCTGTCCACTGCCGTTGCTCACACCGGCTTCTTTTGTCTGTAGCTTGCTGGTCAGCCATTGTGCAAGAAAGACAAGCAAATGTTCTCTCTTGAGAGTAATCCATCGTCTCATCAAGACAGTTTTGCAGACCATACAGTTTTGGATGAATGCAAAGATTCAACATTCCGTCCACGCTGCTCCGCCAAGCCAAGAGGCGTTTGTCTAAACAACCCTCATCTGTGTTTCTCAGGTCTCTCTCAGGTCTGTTTTGCGTTTTTTCTTACCCCACTTCAGCTGCCTCTGTCAAATGTATGCATAGAGAGACACTACTTCCTTTGATCGCTCTCTTCCGCCTCCTTTTGGCTTCATTTTGGCATTATTTTGGAAAAATGTAGACTGCTGCAAAAATTATGAATGTACAGTATAGGCCTGGGCACACCTATTTTTATGACTATTTACATTGTAAATTCTCACTGAAAGCATCCAAACAATGAATGAACACATGAAAATGTGTGAAATAGTGCTAAATATGTCTTATATTTGAAATTCCTCAATATAGCCACCCTTTGGACCTTCTAAACACGTTTTTTTGTACTATTATTAGAACGCTCTGGACATGAAAAAAACACCACTGAAATCACCTTTACACTTGTTACCCAGTATAGTGGACATAATACGGGAAAAGAACTGCTGTAAATGTGTTCCGGTGCTAAGGGAGCTGAATGAGGGGTGGACAGGAAGTGACTGTTCAGTTCAGTGGTTCAGTGTTGGGTTTTAGCTTGGCGTGGGTTACGGCCACAGCAGTAACCTGTGGTGGGGATTATTGTGCCTGTTGAGATTATTCAAAACTGTAAAGTTTGGTGCTTGTGTGTCTCACCCAACATTACAGTAACATTACTGACACCTAGTGGCCAGTGTAGAGTACTACTTATCATCTCAAAGTCTTTGAACATGTTTTCTGAATGCCTTATACAAATATGCATACAAATTCTACCTACAAAAAATAACATTTGCTTAAATATGCATAGTTTTGTGTGTTGCTGTTGTTCTTTTCCTTTCAGCTTATCCCTTCAGGGGTCGCCACAGCAAATCAATTGCCTCCATCTAACTCTGTCTTCTGTATTCTCTTCTCTTGCGCCGACTACCTTCATGTCCTCTTTCTCTACATCCATAAACCTCCTCTTTGGTCTTCCTCTAGGCCTCCTGCCTCGCAATTCAAAACTCAGCATCCCTCTACCAACATATTCACTATCTCTCCTCTGGACATGTCCCAACCATCTCAGTCTAGCCTCTCTGACTTTCATTAATCTCCAAAACCTCTAACATGTGCTGTCCGTCTGATGTGCTCATTCCTGATCCTGTCCATCTTGGTCACACCCAAAGAGAACCTCAGCATCTTCATCTCTGCTACCTCCAGCTCTGCCTCCTGTCTTTTCCTCAGCGGGACTGTCTCTAAACCAAACAACATGGCTGGTCTCACCACAGTTTTGTACACCTTTCCTTTCATTTTAGCTGAAACTCTTCTATCACATATCACACCCGCAACTTTTCTCCACCCATTTCAGCCTGCCTGCACACGCTTCTTCACCTCTTTTCCACACTCTCCATTGCTCTGGACTGTTGACCCTATGTACTTAAAATCCTCCACCTTCTTTATCTCTTCTCCCTGTAACCTCACTCTTCCACTTGGTCCCTCTCATTTACACACATGTACTCAACCTTCATTCCTCTCCTTTCCAGGGCAAACCTCCACCCCTCAAGCTTCTCCTCCACCTGTTTCCTGCTCTCACTACATATCACAATGTCATCTGCAAACATCATAGTCCATGGAGATTCCTGTCTAACCTAGTCCGTCAGCCTGTCCATCACCATAGCAAACAAGAAGGGGCTCAGAGCTGATCCCTGATGGAGTCCCACCTTCACTCGGAACTCCTCTGTCACACCTACAGCACACCTCATTTCTCTGCCACTCCAGACTTCCTCATACAATACCACAGTTCCTGTCTGGGCACCCTGTCATAAGCTTTCTCCAGATGTACAAAAACACAATGCAGCTCCCTCTGACCTTCCCTGTACTTCTCAATCAACATCCTCAAAGCAAATACTGCATCTGTTGTAAACTTTTTTTGGCATAAAACCGTACTGCTGCTCACAAATGCTCACGTTTGCCCTTAGTCTAGCTTCAACTACTCTTTCCCATAACTTCATCGTATGGCTCATCAGCTTTTTTCCTCTGTAGTTGCCACAACTCTGCACATCTCCCTTGTTCTTAAAAATGGGCACCAGCACAATTCTCCTTTATTCCTCAGGCGTCTTCTCATGATGTAAGATCTTGTTAAACAACCCGGTCAGGAACTCTATTGCCACCTCTCCTGGACACTTCCATACCTCCAAAGGTATATCAGCAGGACCGAGTGCCTTTCCATTCTTCATCCTCTTCAATGTCCATCTCACTTCTTCCTTACTAATCTTTGCTACTTCCTGGTCCACAACAGTCACCTCTTCTACTCTTTGTTCTCTCTCATTTTCCTCATTCATCGACTCTTCAAAGTACTCTTTCCATCTTCCCATGACACTACTGGCACCTGTCAATACCCTTCCATCCCTATCCTTCACCTGCTGCACATCCTTCCCATCTCTGTCCCTCTGTCTTGCCAACCTGTATAGATCTTCTCTCCCTCCTTGCTGTCCAAGCTAGCATACAAGTCATCATAAGCCCCTTGATTGGCCTTTGCCACCTTTTCTTTAACCTTACGCTGCATCTCTCTGTACTCCTGTCTACTCTCTTCAGGCCTCTCAGTTTCCCACTTCTTCTTAGCTAATCTCTTACTCTGTATACACTCCCGCACCTCCTCATTCACCACCAAGTCTCCTTATCTACTTTCCTTCCAGATGACACACCGAGTACTCTCCTACCTGTCTCCCTGATCACAGTAGCTGTAGTTGTCCAGTCATCTGGAAGGACTTCCTGGCCTTCCTTCCTGTGTGTTGCTGCACACTGACTACTCTAAAGTGTCATTTACATCCCGGTATCAGATAGAAAGACAATCCTGTCGTCTGTCTTGTGTCCAGTGTCAAACTGCTGTGAGGGGGACATTCTCCTGCTGCTGGACTCATCGGGCAGTGTGGCGAACTACGAGTTTTCCCGTCTCCAGCGCTTCACCGCCAACCTCCTCCGCCCCTTCTCGCTGGGTCGCGGCCATGTGAGAGTAGGGCTTCTTCAGGTTGGAACCGACCCAAACATGGAGTTTGGCCTGGACGTGCATGGTGAACAGGAAAGTCTGCAGGAAGCTCTGCTGGGGGTCCATCAGCTGCAGGGGGACACCAACACTGAGGCGGCGCTGCGGGTGGCCCAGCGTGTCCTGACAGACACTGGTGCGCCCAAGGTTCTCCTCTGGCTGACTGACGGCGTGGAGCTGGGCGAGGTGGATGAGCCCATCGCCCAGCTGAAGGAGCGGGGGGTTTCTGTGTTGATTGTGTCGACGGTGCACGGCAACTTCCAGGTGTTGCAGCGCGTGGTTTCCCCTCCTGTGGAGTCCCACCTGTACTCGGTGGACATAGACAACATGGACATCATCACAGAAGACCTGCGGGCGGCTATCATCAGTATGTGTGCACCATAGCTGAAGTTCCCAACCTTGGGATTCACCCTCATGTGTGTTTCTTTTGTAGAAATCATTCGAGCGCAGCGGCTGCATGTGTTTGGTGTCACATCCCACAGCGCGGTGCTGCAGTGGCGTCCCGTTTTAGGCAGACACGGTGGTTTCTATGAGCTGTGGTATCACTCCAAAGACAATATGGTAGCGGAGGCAAGAATCTTCCTTGCGGGCGAATCGAGCCAGGTGGAGCTCACCGACCTGCAGCCCGAGACCACCTACTCCGCCTCCCTGCGACCCGAGTCCAACCGGAGGCTTTTTAGCACCCTCACTGTGAGCTTCACCACGCTTCCCGGTGAGATAACATAATAAGATTGTAGCATTTACTAGATCTAATCAGCTTTGATACTGACACGGTCGTGAGTTGTTGTGATATCCTATGATATACTAATAGTCACTGCAGTCCTCCATTTATTTTTTTTGTTGGGTTTCTTTGGTTTTACATGCAAATTTCTGCAGTAACTACCAGCTCGCCAGGTACGGTGACGCACGACATTGGGCCCACGAGACGAGCAAGACTAGATTTGAATGTTAATTCTAAGAGAAGTACCATGAAAAAAAGACTTGTGTAACCGAGTCACAAAACAACGCATTTTGAAATGTTTACTGTGCCCACAAAGTGACATTTTTGGAGACCCAAAAAACCCACTATTGTTGTTATATGTAATAATTTGGGATGCGCCGATTGACCGCCACCGATTTCTACTCATGAAAACAGCTCACATGATTCAATGCTAATGTTAGCAATGCTATCGTTAGCAAGCTAAAACTTGTGTCTGCCGATCGGCTCCCAACGATAGGAGCCGGCGCTTGTCGTCCATTTCAAAGAACCAGCTTTTAGAGCTGATTTTTTTCGCAATTGAGTTGTTCGTGTTGACTCTGCTTTCACACGGAGCCTACCACAACAGTAAAAAAAATAAAGGGGATAAACAAATCGGCTCCCAATTGATTCCCATCGACATGAGCCAGCTCTTGTCATTCATTTCAAAGAACCAGCTCTCAGAGCCGATTCGTTCGCGATCGACCCATTGCTAAACACCGTAGACACACCAGAGGAGAAGCACCGTAGGGAATCTTCAAAGAAAATGCCGACACAGGCCAAAACAATTTGCAAAAAAATGAATTCTTCAATAACATGAGCATTCTGTCTTGGCCGCGGTCCAAATTGGTTGAGAAATGTGAGAAATACTGAACTTTGAAAAATTCCCTGTTCCAATGGGAAGAAGGTCTTGAAAAAAGTGGAATTGTGTAAAATCTGGACCTCGTTTGAAAAACTAAAATGCTCACATGCTATTCCCGAATGAGCTGAAGGATTTGATGCTTGAATGGTGTTTGAATGTTTAAACGGCGGAATAAGAGAAAGAATACATCATTGACATGTATTTTCTCAATCGGCAATTCGTACAGTCTGCCAAACGTTTGCAGCATTTCTGGTAATGCTGGCTTTTTCACTGTATTACACAGCAGCATTTCTTGTAGTTAAACTACACTCGCTGTGAACGGGTGGATATGTATTTGAGGTGGGCAAGTCTTGTTGCCACCACTTTTGAACAAATTCGACATACTGGCTCATCTTGCGCATTCGGTTTGAAGTTGGAAAATTGACATGTGATATAAGAGTGTTTTAGTTTTTAGACCATACTAACAAAACGTATGTATTTTTCATGTATAAAGCACATTTTCAACATCACGTTCAACTTGTGTTGCTCTCCAGGCCACTGTTGTGTGCGTGTGAGTGACAGGAAGAAAAGCTTAGCGATGCACTCTCGTGACCCGAATTTAGGACAACCCTGGACCTAATTTTTTAAGATAAAAAATAAGACAAAATTTAACTTTCAAAAATACAGTCGTCCCTTGGTCAATTGGTCAATTGGTTCCAGACCCGACTGAGATAAAGGATTTTCCACAAAATAGGATTCAGTAGTAAGAGTTGGAATATTTTTGTAGTTATGGCATAGAAAACCTGTTTACGATCTTTAAAATACAATTTTTACACTATTAGAGTCCTCTAGGTATGAAATAACACCCCTACAGTCAGCTTTACATTTGTATTACACAATATAACAAATATAATCATATAAAATACGACACACTAGACATGAATGAAATAACATAGACTCACACGTTAGCACTTGCTTGTTGTTTGTTTCTGGACAGAGTAGTTCCTGTGGTGGCTACCGTCTCATCAATGCGTTTTAATGGTAGATTGAAATGGTTTTCACTCGTATTACCCAATATAGTAGACAAAATAAGAGTACCAGTAAATAAGCCATTTAACATGTAAAAAAAACTCCAGTTCATGTATGTTCTAGTAAATGTGTTCCCTAGGGAACCATAGTGGAGGGCGGACAGACACTTGGAGGACAGGAAGTGAGGTCAGAGGTTGAGAGTTGAGTTTTGGCTTGTCGTGGGTTATGGCCCCAACAGTAGCCCGTGTTATTATTATGATTATTATGTTATTGTGCCTGTTGGTCATTCAAAGAGGGAACAATTCCAAGCAATTCCTGACACCTAGTGGCCAAAGTAGAATACTACATTCACAATTAGGACGCTTCTTCTGCCTTGTATTTGTATTGGAGTTCATTTAATTTGTTCATTTAGCCGTTTTCATGCTTGAAAATGCTTAATGTAGGCCAACAACAAGTAGAATTAGCTAAAATATGCATTTTGTTGTCATTCAGCAGTGTTCTTTCACCTCACCTCACCTCTTCCCACACCAGACGTCCTAAGCCCTGCTGTGGTCTCGGCGTCAGACTCCGGCCCCCATCAAACCCGAGTGAGCTGGGGTCCACTGCAACCCGCTCGGGTCCAGAGGTACACAGTGGAGTACGGCGCCATTCCGAGTGGAGCGGTGCAAAGGGTGACGCTACGAAGCCACCAGAACTCGACTGTGCTTACTGGTCTGGAGCCAGGGACTCAATACCTGGTCACAGTCAGTGCTTTGTACAAGGATGGGAAGGAAAGAGCCATGTCTGTGAAAGCGTGCACTCAGGAAGGTGTGTATGTTTATTATGATGGTTCATTTGTTTTTTCAACAAACTGAATTTGTTTAGTTTGATTTTATACTAAATCTAAAATCTAAATTCAAACATTTCATTGAATGCAAATGTGTGAAATTAACTGAACTATTAAACTACAGAGTTTAAAAATTCAGGTTACAGAAATGCAAAATCTGTACAAAAAAAATCCAAAGTTTGATGTTTCAAAATTCACATGCACACTTCCGGGATATAAAACTGAATCAATCGATGGTGTCATCCAATCAGGTATAAAGTGCATAGTCACGTGACACGCGGCGCACAAAGTTTGGAAACGTCCATTATTATTATTATATTATTTGCACAGATTTTTTTTGTTGCAGTTTTATAAGATGAATTTTAAAACACTGTTTTGTAAGAAATTCAAATTTTAATCACACATATTTGTTTATGAATTTTAAGTATCGGTTTAATTTTTTATTTTAATCAACTTAAAATTTGATCAAATTACTATTAGTATGTTTACCAATTATATAGCTATATTAATATTATTAATTGTATTTATTTAATAATATTGAATCTCAAAATATTTGTTATTTTTACTTATAATACCATTATTTTGCGATTGACTGGCGACCAGTTCAGGGTGTACCATGCCTCCCGCCCAAAGTCAGCTGGGATAGGCTCAAGCATACCCGCGAACCTAATGAGGATAAGCGGTATAGAAAATTAATAAATGAATAAATGTTTATTTACATTTTTTTCAAGGTGAACATACATTTTAAAACTGTATTTTAAATCTGTATTTTTAAATGAAATTTTAAACACACATATTTTGTTAATTAAATTTTGTGATGAATTTAATTTTTAATTTTAAATAACTTGACTTAAAATGTGTTTTTTTTTTTAACTTATTTGACATATGTTAATAATATTTCTAATATTTATCACTAATAACTATTATTATTATTATTATTTGTTTATTATAATATGATTACTTGAAATTTTAATTTAACATTAATACAATTTTTCCCTATAACATTATTTGGCATAATTCCATCCATCCATTTTCTATACCGCATACTTAAGTTTGTCTTTGTACAATTTTTGCAATAACATATGTAATTTGGAAGCAGCACCTCTTCCGGGCCTCGCCGACCTTCAGCTGACGTCTATGGAGCCCGAGGAGGTGCAGGTAGAGTGGACGGCCCGCCAGCGGGGCGTGAGAGGCTACTGGCTTAACTGGGAGACAGGGGACGGCATCTCTTCCACGTACCTGCCGCCGTGCTCCCGTTCCACACGACTGGCACACCTCGCGCCGAGCAGCCGAGTGTGCGTGTCTCCGGTGTATGCGTGGAGTCGAGGTGAGGCCGTATGCTGCACGGCAGACAGGCAAAGGGGTTAGCAGGAACTATTTTTGTGTGTGTGGTAGGTCAGTTGTCTCTGCCCCAAAAGCCTAAACATAACGCATGTGTAACGCATTTTTTTACACTTTTTTATTCAACATGCCTGGAAAGGAGTAGGAAGAAGCGGATCTTTTTTCATCCTAACCCTCCTCCATGTCTCAGCTATTATCGATAATTCACTTACAATCATTTATGTGATTTAAGGGATTTATACTTATACGTTTAGGTGGGTTATTATAATATTATGTATTATAATATTATATATTATATTGTATATTATATGGAATTGTAATGTATTGATGAAGGGGAAAAAAACAGCAAGTGTTGAAAAAATAATAAACATTTAAAAAATCTTATTGCTACTTTATGGCTCAGGTTGATTATGTCCCCATCTAGTGGCTACTACTACAAATTACAACTCAAATTGTAATGACCAATTCTTGGTCTTAGAAATGGAAGTGAGATGCTAGTGTTTCCAGGAGGCTAGTGGGAATGTTGCTGCAGGTGGTGAAGATGGCTTCATGGAGTGCATCCGCTGTCTGGGACTCATCCATTTTTCCAAACTTGCTTTGCCATCCAT
The DNA here is from genome assembly GCA_024372805.1 of Oostethus manadensis. Taxonomy (NCBI): domain Eukaryota; kingdom Metazoa; phylum Chordata; class Actinopteri; order Syngnathiformes; family Syngnathidae; genus Oostethus; species Oostethus manadensis. The sequence goes on from QODF01000051.1 coordinate 2,367,079, forward strand.
CCCCAAATGTTCTCCAATGGATTTAGAACACACAGGAGTAACTTTTTCATCTGGAAGAAGTCCTTTGTGAAGTGGTAAAAAATCCAGTCATTACCACACAGACTTTTAGTCATGCAACATCTCCACATAGCCGGCTGCCATTTGACGCTCCTGTACAACATGCATCTCCATTGTTCCATTGAAGGAAAGATCTCAAGTGAGATTTCCTTGTCATGCCAGTAACGTTGGAAGCCATCAGGACCGTCAAGGGAGAAGAAACCTTTCTTCCACCTTTCATTGTCCCATTTTTGGTGAACTCCTGCAAATTCCAAACCTTGAAGGACACCAGGCCTTTAAAGATGATGTTTCTTCTCTGACAGATGGCGTCTGATGGTTGTTGGACTGCACTCGGCACCAGTAACAACCTTCAGGCTGAAGATGGTCCCGTGTCCTGGCGGACAGCCTAAGCGATCCTCCGCTGACATTTTTTTGGGTCTACCGCTTGACGTTTTTGTTCCATGAGAGGCCTCGTTTAGGCAGGTCAACAATCTCACCGCCTTCAAAGAGAGAAAGCTTTTTTGCCGTTGCCATCAAGGGATGATGACGGTGTGAAAACCTGACACTAAATCACATTCAGTCCACGTTTTTGCCAACATTTTGCCCTGCAAAGGCTGTGATCTTACTTCGAAAAGCAACACGTGGATATGCTAAGAAGTTATTCTGTATATATTTTGGGGGGAAAAACTGCATCTCACTTTTGTAATATAGGCAAAAAAAGCACATTATTAGTACAAACTTTGATCTTTGCATTTTTTTCTTTAATATTTCAACCCTACGCTGCTAAAATGACAGTATTGTTTGTCATAGTATTACAAGTGTACTGTAATATTATGTATGTGTTATTGTACAAGTAAAACGGTATATATTGTACATTGCTGTTGTTGTTTTAAGCAAACAATGCATTTATTGTCACCACCCGCGACGAACGAGCTTGCAGCTCAGCCCCATTTGCTTCAGTATATTTTTCCTCCAAATAGTAGTCATGACGAATGTTGACGGTATCCGAGTGATACTGCTCGTTTGTTTACTTTTCCAAAAGACAAAGGTTTAAGACTACAATGGACGGGGAGGTGCCGAGAACAAGAGGCAAATGGACCCCCCACCTCGAGTTCTGTTCTTTGCAGTGATCATTTCACTGATGACCGCTATGAAGGAAGACTTTTACAAGAAGCATAAGGCTTGAAAGTGCAATATGAACACATTTTGGAAAAGGAAGCTATTCTTTTTCACGGAACAGAGTAAGTCCTGTCTTGTTTACCTTCTAAACGCTATTCCACCATAGCAACAAGCCTGCAGAGCATTATACATGTTATATAAACATCTTTTCACGGCCATATGTTGCCAGTGGCGGGCGGGGGCGGCACCGGAGCAGAAATACACATTCAAAAATGCAATAAAGACCCCTTTGCGCTTATTAATGAGCTGATTTAAAACAAGAATTGAAGGATGAGCAATTTACACTCGCCATTCAGAGTTTTGAAGGCGACGAATCTTCATCTCCATGTTTTATGTCTGGGTCATGTTCTCAAACGACAAATTCCATGTCATTTCGGCAAATGTACCGTTTGCTTCCAAAAAACAGACAATGTGTAACATATTTCAGGCGAGAATGTTCATTTGACCTTCTTTTTGTGTTGTGCTGCTCTTGCAACTCGGCTTGCACCTCCCTGAGGATGAACGCGCGACACCAGCCAGGTCGGGGTGCACATGAAGCATTTCATTGCGAGCGAGGCTGATTAATCACTGGTGGTCCATTATTAGCATCCCCTGAGGAAAGATATACTCTCACCTCCTTAACAGGAATTTTTTTGTTCGTTGATGGCACAACAAGCACATCTTTCTTTTCCGCTCCGTAGCAGGGATGTTTTATGCAGGAATGAAGCTGGAGCATCCCGTGCTTAGGTAAGACGGAACCGTGGGGAAATTATGGATGGCTACATGCAGGAGGACATGAAGCTGGTGAGGATGGGGCTGCGCGTGTCGGTGTCCCCCATCCAAATCGCTTTTTACATCCTGCTGGTGGTGCTGGGCATCCTGGGTAACGCCACTGTGATCGGGGTGATCGGGAAGAGCCTGTACGTGGAGCGCGGACATCATCATCATCAACATGGCCTTGTCCAGTCTGCTGATGTCGTTGATGAGGAACACGCTGCTGGTCACCTCAGACGTGGGACTGCGGGTATGTGGACGTTTTTTGGCCTCGCTGTCTTCGCTGCGTCATGTGCAGTAAACGTGTGCCCTCCCTAGTTTTATTCGGCCAAAGAGTGGTGTCAGTTCCTCATGCGTGTGTGGGTTTGGCTGCGCTCCGTCAACGTGTGGTCAACGCTCTTCCTCAGCGCCTTTCACCTCCAGACCTTAAGGCGGGCGGCTCCGAGCGTCGCTACCCTCCAAGGGCCCCAAGGTGCCCCGAGTGTTCCCCTGCTTAACCTGGGTTTCATCCGGCTGCTCAACTTTGTGTACTCCATTCCTGCTTACATCTTCTCCACGAATGGCAACGTGAACACCACAGAGGTGAGCCCACGCTGTCATTTGTTCTTGAAATGTGAAAAAAATCAGGTATAATTTACCTACCAGGACAAGCGGCCACAGTTTATTAGTGATGGGAATTTCCGCTTTTTCTGGCTCAGCCCCTGAAAAAATCCTGCTCTTTCGACTCCCAAGTGTCTTCTTAGATTTTTTTGCTGTCTTAAATTAATTTATTGCCAAATTATGTGTATTGCATCAAATGAATTACTAATGTCAAAAATATACGATTTATTATTTAACTGGATGTATTTCAACCTCAATGAGCAGCTACACAAATATATTATAATATAATGTTTTCAACTACTTTAGCCTGAATATAACATATAAAATGGTATTTGTTTGTGTTTTATTATTTTTATTTTTCATCATTTTAATATTTATTTAATAATAATTTCTAAAAATATATGTTTCAATTAGAATTTGATTATCAATATGTTGACTCCCTGATAAGTGTCAGTGATTGGCAGCAACACTAATTTTCATTTGTTAAATTTTAAAAAAGGCCCAGAAAAGATATTATATCTTAATATTTTTTCCACTTTAAAAGAGTCAGTCTTTAAAAAAAACAAATGCAGCCTGAAAAAAACATATCAATTAAAGCTTTTATTTTGGTTTTGTAAGTTTTTATGGGCTAGAATGTTTACAATGTTAAAATAACAAATAAATAACAAAGATGCACGCACACATTTAAAATAATAAAGTAAAAACACGTTTTTATTTACATACAGACCCTGATGACAAACAATCATTCAGTAGAAAGCCACAAAAGAGGAAAGGAAAAAGTGCATTTTTGCTGCATGCTTTGAATGGGGAAAAGTGGCGCCATCTGGAGGACAGATTATTTTTTTTAAATCAAAGTTATTAGTTCAAATTGACATCTTAAAATAAATGATTGTATGTGACGAAAAACGTCCGTTTTGGTGTGTCTTTGCCATTTTATGCCACTGGATGTTAATAAAAAGAAAAAACAGCACCATCTAGTGGATCTGGTGCGATACTGCCGCCTGCACCTGTTCTTTGCCTCCAATTGCAGACCTTAATGCTGGTGAGCAGCACGTCACGCCCCCTGCTGGGCTGCGTGTGGAACTTCCCGTATTACTCCAGCGGCCTGTCCTACGCCACCACCTCCATGGTGATCCACGAGGCCATCCCCATCTTCCTGATGGCCCTCACCAACCTGGGCTCCCTGTACACACTCTACACGCACGGCAGGGTGCGCACGTCGGTGCGGGACGCCCCCGTCATGAAGAGAGTGCGGGCTGAGAGACGAGCGGCCAAGGTAAATAATATTTTTTTGGATAGTTACAGTCGCTCCCTCAATTTATCATGTTTATTCAGACAATATTTAATGACTATATGATGGCTGTTTCATTGTAGACTATGGTTATTAGTCAAAACATATGGAAAAATAAGTGTTATGTAGCATTCTGGTCAATAGGCGGCAGTAATGCACTAAAATACTGTAGAGACATTACCTTAATATGAAGTCAACCATGGCATGTCTGAGAGAGCGGGAAAAAAAGTTCTCCTCCCATCCCGTGTGGAAGTGTTATGTTTTTGGCTTCTTAAGTGTAGAAGAAATAAATTCAAAGCTAGCTGGTTAGCTCGGTCCCTGCAGCATAATGGTTGTGCAATGTGATGTGAACAATAAATAGGAGCATAATAACAATATTTCATGTTTACATGGTTCTGATCATGTTAAAACTGTATTTAAAAAGTCACAAACCCTAAGTATGAAAATATTCAATTTCTTAACATTGAATACAATATTGAGAAAATTAATTTAATGGAACCAATTAACCGCCATAAACAGGGGGATGCCTGTACTGAAAGGGCTCCTATCCTGCTCATTGTAGGTTTTTTTAAAATAATATTGGATCCCAGTGGGGCTCTGTAAGTTCCTTTTAAAATGATAGTTGGGTTTTTCTGACATGAAGTTGTATGACATCCCCATTAGCAGTGTCATGCATCAACAGTGACTTACCCCCCACTTCTTTCCATCAACCGAGTTTCGGTTTTTGGTGTTTAAGAAAGTAGTTTTGGTTAGTTGGTGGGGTCTCCTACGAGTTAAGTTAAGCGTTTTGCTTTTCAATGCAATATAAATTATAATGAGTAATAATTCATTTGCAATACAAAAAAGGCGTTATTTTCTTTCCGTTGGTATCAGTGCGCGCTGCCACTAGTCCGTTGTTGTGTTCCTGTGCCAACCACGGCTCGGCCCACGGGAAGATGCAGTACATTCATGATGGGGATGTCATACAACTTCAGCACAATCTGATATTTTGTGATTTGGGGAACACCAAAAATTGCACTGCCAAAAAACTGTACATCCGGTTGTGACCTAGGTTTTAATAAAACGTTCCAAAAATCCAATAATCCAACCTCGAACTGTGCTTTGTTTACAAACAACGGCCAGCAGCGACCATGGGGTAGGTCTTACTCTGGTGTAGATCCATAATTCTTGCATAACAAAAATACATCAGCCACACACCTGATATCTGTATACTGTACCCACCCATTCACTGATACCATGTGTACCAGCCCCATTATGATGGCTTCCTGTGCAGGTAATCCTTGCCCTCATCATGCTCTTCATCGTGTCGTGGGGCACCAGCATCATCTCCGTCAACTACTTCAACTACAACCACGGCTCCTCGGCGGACTTCCTCCTGGTCATCGCTCGCTTTGCCAACATCATCTTCATCGCCATGTCGCCCATGGTGCAAGCGATGGGCCACCGCCGGCTACGCTCCTTCGTGAAATCTGTGCTCTGGCACTGACGGGAGAACCGCAGGTGCACCTCGCCCACATGCCGCCAATCGCTGGGCACGGCATGAGGTACACCTCCCCTCCAAGAGCACAGATAACCCTGCTCAGTATTATTCTTTATGCCATTTATTTATTTTCTGCAAATTACCGGGAGCTGTTTGGAATTATTTCATGTAGCTGGGGAGGAGTGCAAATATTTGTACAGAACTACGAGTAATAACGTTTGATTCAATGATAAACGTAATCATTACCTCTCTGGAAGTCAGTCCAAACTGAGCATTTTGAAATTTTGCACCTCTAAAATTGTGGCTTCACATCACATCAGCAATCAGCTTAAAGTCCACATGTCCGTTTTGTTGGTGGAGTGTGGACTTTGCGTTGAAAATTGCAGCAGCACGTTATTTGCATGCACTCCTTCATATCACAACCATTATTATGTAATTATCCATTTCCATTCATATTAATAATACTAATGGTTATTACTAACTACCAATAATAAATTATAATGATGATTACTGTTTGTATTAATTGCTATAATGACTATTCATTATGTATTGTACTTAATAATATTAGACATATTCATATATCAAATGTCATTCTGATTTTTGATGGTTTGGGTTGGTGGAAAATAATAATGTAATAATAATAATATAATAAAATAAAAATATATAAAATTAAATTAAATTAATCCAGGGTGCCCCCAAAGTCAGCTGCGATAGACTCCTGAATAGTTCCCTAAAAAAGGATTATCATTATCATTACAAATGTACAGTGTCATTTTATTTCCATCTAAATTATTGAATTAATAACTAAAATTTAACTACTCTGAATTAATTTTTATTGTCATTGACATTACGATATTGTTTTTTCTCTTTTTTTGTTACTGTTATGAACTCCTGTTTACATGCCAGCATTGTATTGCGCATGTATAGCAGTTTTTTTTCCTCTTCTTTAGCCTGCAAACCGATCGAGACTGAAGCAACAGCGCCCCTGCTGGTTGCAGCCAAGTAGTGCACTCCATATAGTTTCAATCAGTCCGGAATAATTGGCTGAATTTTGTGTGAAAATGGTAGCAAAGCCACGGAACTGTACATTATAAGCAATGTTAGCTTTTTTCTGCGTGATAATGACTTAGAATGGATGCGTTTAAAAGTGTGTAATAATAATACTTGATCACTCTTAACGCTCTCTTCCGTCTTTGTGATTCTTCTGCTTGTGGACGACAAAAACAGTTTGTGTGTCCTTCTTCCCTCCAGCTGGTGGTGATTTAGTGTCTGCACGTCGCGGTCGAAGAACCTTGGACCAGCCCGTGACCATGCCCACGATTCTCTTCCTCAGCTTGCCGTGCCCAAGGGCCACCACCACGGGACAGAAGCCCACAAACAGCGTTGCGGAGAAGTGGGCCACAGTCAGCAGGCCCTCGGCGTGGCGCCCTCTGTCGTGGTTGTAGTAGGTCACGGCGGCCACCTGCATCACCCAGCAGACCACAAAGAGCGACACCGTCAGCATGATGACATGAGACGCCTTGCGCTCGGCGGACACGTGCTGGTCCAGCTCGCCGTGTTCCCCCCCCGCCGCCGTCACCGCCCGGATGTGCTTGGCCAGAGAGTGCAGGGTGGCCAGGTTGGTCCACACCATCAGCACCAGGGGCAGCACCTCATTGAGAGCCAGCGAGGCGGTGGCAAACGCTGCCCCCTGCTGGCTGGAGGGGAACACCCACACGCAGCCCAGCAGAGGCTGGGTGGTGCAGCTGATCACCATCAGTTGCACGGTGGTGTTGCCGTAGACGTGGGTGCTGTAGACCAGAGCCGGGCTGGAGAAAGCCAGGTTGGCGCCCCACACCACCCCCAGGACGATCCACACTCGACGCCTCTCCCGCTGCTGGGCCAGGGGTCCAAAGGTGACGCACTGTCGCCTGATGGTGGTGAAGTGGAAGAAGCTGAGCGTCAGCGTCGCCCAGCAGCCCACCGCTCGCCACCACACCCACAGCAGCATGAAGACCCGACACCCGGCCGGAGACAGACTCACATCCAAGCCCAAGTCCGAGATGAAGATGGGCACGGTGCGGAACAGCGAGGTGAGAAGGTTGGCCAGTGACAAATGCACCAAGATGGTGTCCGAGGGGGCGAGTCTCTTAGATGGACTCTCGATGGAAGCCAGGACCACCTGTGAGGAAGACAAGGAGGATCAGCGCAACCGCTCACCTCAAGATGATGCTTGTGTTTGTCTCACCACACAGATGACCAGGATGTTTCCCAGAATGCCACAAAACACCAGCAACCCGAACAGAACAGCGTTTACGGTGAGGACGGCTGACATGGCCTCAGGTGGCCCGGTGGCATTGTAGGCTCGTTGTCTTCTCTCGTGGAGGCAGCCGGTCCTTTTATACGCACACGCGACGTTTCATCCTCGCTGACGAGCCGCAAGCTTCATTACTTCTGGCAAAGGTAGACATTTTCCACCGTGTCGCTCCGCCTCACCCATCAGCCATCTGATCCCGCACACCGTAGCAGGGTGAGACGCCGTTTGGGTGGTGGTCAAAATGCTTTGGAAGACATGCCAGCAAAACGGTTAAAGTCCTCTTAAATGTTCTCGCTCTTCCCCCTCCAAACCCTCCTGCTAGATTGACGTTGGAGTTCCCCTCTGATTTTGGATCAACATGCGCAATAAAAGTGGCTGTTTCAGACCCGACCGCAATAAATTCATTTCTGCAATATCAAGTTTACACTTTCTAAATACTTTTTAAAAAACATTATTAGAGCCCTGTAGACATTAAATAACACCCCTATAGTCACCTTTACACTTCTATTATTCATTGTTTACACCACACATCTCTTATGCTGCAGGGACTCAAGACGGCGGCTAGCTATGGCGCTACCAGTTTGCCTCAAACTTATTTCTTCTGAATGTAAAAAGCCAAAACCCTACCACTTCCACACAAAATTTGAATTTTTTTGACTCTATGATGTCGGACATGTCATGCCGTGCCACTGCATAAGTTCATAACTTCATGCAGTGTTAAAGTAATGGAATGTAAGGTACTGTAACGTCCCAATGCTTTGTGTTATGACTGCCACCTAGTGACCATAATACTACATATCACTTGTATTTCATCATGTTTTGACTAATAATAGACCACAGTCTACCACAAACAGCCAGCATTTATTATTGAATGAATTTCTAAAAAACTGTGTTATATAGCAAGGGAGCAATAATCAAGCGTCCCCTTCTCTCTTCAATTGCCATTGTTTCCTCGTGACACAAAGCAGGTTTAAGCCGGAAATATGCCTCACACGCTTACTAAAGTATAAAATGCAAAGCTACTAATGGAAGATAATGTAATATGAACAGATGCATTCCGAGCGTAACCAGTCACAACTATGATGCGTTCAAGGACCGCCCATCAAAGTGTGAAATCTCAAACTGCGGTACATGCATGCTGCAATTTTCTACCTGTATTATCATGAGTATGACCAATTATTACTAGTCTGAATGAGAATGAATGAAATGAGGAAAAAGGTGTCATTTTGTTGTTATATTATGCTTGTTTGGTCTTTTTTTTCCGCTTTTGCTTAATTGTATTTTTAGAATGTCCAGCGGGCCACACTTTGGACACCCCTGGCAACTCATTTTTATTCATATCTACTCATACAAATGACAACATACTGTAGTACCACAATGATTCGTACTTTTGCCGCTCTTTAATCTTCTTTTAAGTCCAATTAGGTTGGGGTTTTTTTAATGCTCGATATCTCGCCGAGGGCGCATCTCGCGCGGGTCTCCCATGTGACCCACCGGGCTGCTGAGGAGCAGTTTTCCGTTTATTCGTCAGCAATTGCTCCTGTCGTCTCTTGGTGCTAATTGTTTGCTGCCTTTTACCGCGCATCCCTCCTGGGATCCCCTTTAAAAAAACTCCTCTGTGCCGCGTGTGCCGTGCTGGGTAGAGGTTGGCGATATAGCACATTTTGATAATAAACCGCCGTTGTCGTCGCTACCAAAACTTTTTACTCGGACATTTTCCAAAATGACTTTTGCAGAAAAATGCCTGCGGGCGTTTTGAACGGGCCGGCTACCACTCGCTGACCTCTGACCCAAATCCCCCCAAAATGGCAGTGCTATGTTGACAGAAGCATGGGGAAGTACACTACTAATAATCAATAAATAATGAAAATTTGAACTTTTTAAACCAATTTAGGAAGTACCAATGGTAGTGTGTGTGCCGTGGTATCAATGTATTGATTCAGTATCCATTACACTTGTGAAGTATTGATACTAATTAGTAAGTGTCACTTCCACATCTTCAAGGGTTGCCTTTTACATGCATGCTCTTGTGTGCTGTTTTCATCATAAATACGTCAAATTTGATTGATTTTCGAGTTTTAAGGTTTATTAGCAGGACTGAAGACATGAAAGATTACCGATACTAAATCATGGTCATCAGGGACCATTCATTGTCATTAATTGTATGGTTTTCTGCTAAAGGAAACCCTAAAATTAGAAAATGCAGGCAATTACAAAGGGGTGAAAAATGGTGCTTATAATGCAAGTCAGTCGGACGTTAGTGTCCTCTAGGCGTGGGAAATTTGTAATCCCACCTCACAATCTGACCTTTTATTACTAATTGTATGTACAGTTAATTCTGTTCCTTGACAGCCCCAGCCCCCTAGCATTTGTTATGTACAAAAAACCTTATTTTTATGTATCTTTCTAAGCAAAAAACAGCTACATCATTATATTCAAAGGGCATTTAGAGGGTTAAAATCATAAAAAGTTTACATGTTTGGTATTTTTGATTAGAGTTCAAATTTATTTTGACATATGGGCAAAAAAAGTAGGAAAAATATTATGTTTTATTGCAGTTTTTGAGAGTAGACTTTTTGTCATCTAAGGACTGGGAAGAAATTTTTTAATTTAAAAAATGTGTTTAAATTAAAATTTTAAATGTTCTGATTTTTCACGAAAAAAACCTGCAAACCTCCAAAGACAAAAAAGATCTTAGGGACACCAGAAGGTTAAGAAAATAATCCCTTAGTTTAACTCTTAAGGTAAGTTGTCATCAAAAGGTAAGTTGCCGAAATGTGCTTAAGATGTGTTTTTATATGTAAAACATAAAAATAACTGCATAGTGAAGTGTCTAAGCTACGGTGTCCCAAAACCCCCAAAAAACTCTACTTAGAACAATAAAAGCCACTTGCCAAGGCAAAGTGTAAGATGTCAGCGCTGTAAAACACAAAAATGCATAGCAGCGAAAAGCCAAAGAACAATTAAACTAAGGTGTGGTTTACCTGTACAGGTAATGTGACCACCCCGCCCCCAGCCGAGGGGGGTCCACCCCACTATTTGAGAAGCACTGCTCTAATCGTAAAGCAAACAGTGCGCCTAACAAACTAGTCCCCCGGAATCGTGTGTCCAAACAAACCATCCACACTATTTTGACTCAGTTTCTATGGGGAATGGATTGTTCTTTTACAGCTGGGACGCTATAGACAGATTCCGGCCAGGGAATCCTTGACTTATTAGTGTGTGTGCGTTGGTGATTTGAAATGTTTATCTACAGTATTTCATTCCTCGTGTAGCGACCTGGAAGTTGTGCCTGCTGTTTAGTCGGTCGGACGCACCGGGGGTGGGGGGTGGGTATTTGTGTTGTCGAGAAGGAGGACCGTTGCGCTCGGGTGTGTTTGTACCTCATTTATTTTACAAAAAAAGGGCTCGCTGAGCAACCACCGCCTCCTTATTCCAACGGCATGAGTGAAGATGCCGCGCTGGTGTCAGAAGTGGGATACCGTGCAGATAAGGAGGTCATCCAAAAGGAAAGGAGGTGGGTATACTGGGTCCTGTTTTGGGTGCTGTGTTGGCCTGATTGGGGGGAAAAAACGCCGATGATGTGCTTTTGCAGGGTTACGGCTGCAAGTAGATGAATATATCTTTCTGAAATATCCTTCACAAATCTGTCTGTCTGTGATTCATAATCTACCCACCTCACTGTGCACTTTAACTGTATTGGGGGCGATCTGGAGAGGTCCCGAAACCAGTCAGTAGGTATCGACAAAATCGGTATTTGTCACGATCCGCCCACCTTGTGCTGGTGTGTTGGACTTACTATGTGCGTGGGTTTGTGACTCGCGTCACCCCGGAACGTTTAGAGCGCAACAGCAAACTGCACGCGTGCACGGCGCGGCGCGCGCGCTTTTACGTCAAGCCCGACAGAAGACGACGGCACGCGCCGCTACCGGGGAAGTGAGTGAGGGTTTTGCGTTGAAGGCGTTTTTGTTTTCTTCCAAAGTGATGCCGTGCTGAAGCTGATGGTATTTATGGCCGCCATCAGCACGCTAGCGCTGTAACGCGGACGGCGGGATGAGCAGGCAGCTGCAGCGGCCGTCCGTGCTCGCCTTGGCGGCACTCCTGCTCTGCACGTCGCAGGACGGGACCCACGGCAGCTCCTCGGCATCCCCGTCAGGGCAGGATTCTGGGATGCAGGGCAGGTGGCGCCATGGCAACAGCAGCCTTGAAGGCACAACGTCCGGCTTCTTCAACAGCAGCCCAGGCGACGCGTCCTCTGTAATGTCGGAACGGTCGCCGCCGCTGTGCGCCTACCAGGTGATGGAGGGAGGCATCGGCGGCCCCCTCTGCTTTCGACACACGCTGTCGGGCTACAAGTGTCACGAGGCGGACTGCAGGTCAGCCGTGTCTTCAGGGAGCCTGGCGGCAAACATCCTCCTCAACGGCAGCGTGCTGCTACAGTGGAGCCAAGACGGAGACGCCCGGGGGTCACAAGGTCGCACGCCGTCCGGCCTTTTCGCCGGGCGCCGCCACCGACGCGGAGGCTACGAGTTGAGCTGCTGGTGGAACGGCAGCTACACCCAGTTTGAGTGCGCCGGAGTCCACCTGGGCGCCGGGTGCAGGGACTTCCTGCTGAGCGAGCTGCACGAGAACATCCCCTACCGCGTCTGCCTCAGGGCCCCGGCCCGCAGGGCCGAGCGCGGGGACTGCGTGGAGTTCGTCCTGCCGCCGTCCGGGATGCAGGATATCGTCATCGCCATGACGACGGTCGGGGGAGCCATTTGCGTGATGTTGGTCATCATCTGCTTGCTGGTGGCGTACATCACGGAGAACATCATGAGCCCCTCCACGCAGCACACGTATTCCTACCGCACGCGCTCGCGACACTGAGGGTCACGCAAACATTTGCACTGCCGCTGTGGGACTTCCTATAACCACGTCAGCGTACCGCAGGGGTGTCCAAAGTGCGGCCTTGGGGCCATTTTTGGCCTGCAGTTTGTTTTTATTGGCGTATTTTGCAAGTAAATTCATTCCAATGAGATACATTCTTAGATATTACATTAACTACGTGGATGTTTTGTTGAGCTAGCTTCACCTATATGGACCAACAGCGGCCCCGCATCCTTTCGTTTTTATGGCTTGGACACCCCTGATGTATCAGATTTAAAGCACAGTAGGTGTGTTTTTTGTTTTTGCAAACACATCCACCTCTGCGAACAAGCACTAAACCAAATTCTGTGATACAGCGGAACCGGATCACCACCCCTATTTCCGCTGTTTTTCGTTTAGTATTATTATTTTTATCATGAGCCATATTGTACTGAGCAGCCAGGACAGGGTAGGGGCGGGTAGGGGCAGTGGTGTCCAAAGTGCTGCTCGTTTTTCGTTGGGCCTCGGCATATTCTGAAATATATTGGATGATCACACTCAGCTATAGCACAGGCTTAGCACATTCAGCATATTTAAAATGTATCAAAGACCATTCCTCGCCCCTGCTCTACGATCTTCATCACATTTCTCCTCCTCTAGTGATGTCTAAAGACCTTTGCAGACGTCACTGGAGGCATTTTTCCCAAGGAATTTAGCTTGGGTTCCAAAGTGTTTGACTCCGGAGGCTCCACTACCCTCTCCACTCAGTCCATCTGTGTTGCATTCAAGCGTCGTCCGTAACGGAGTGCATTCTTCAGCGTTATACAGCAATAGAATTAACAAAATGCTTTGGAGTACATCCCCATTAGCTGGTGTTTCCTCGGTGTGTGTGTGTGTGTGTCCAGATTTCTTGTGTTCTTGCTGTAGAGACTCCAGACTGCATTTTCCACCAGGTCTCCATTAATGTACCACTTTGTGAAGGGCAATACAATCTTTAAATACTGTACCAAACACCGTGAATTACAATACTTCTGTCAGACAATAAAGTATCACGAGATTATTCCTGTTCTGTCGCTATGTTTCACACGCACAAAACCACACAAAAAGAACCAGCACAGGAATGTGCCGTGAGACAAAAACTGGCTTCACTACATCATCTGATCGGGATGATACCCTTTGTATGCGGTGTCGTTGGGTATGGATACACCGGTACGGCATAGAAATAAACAGGGATGCCGAATTATGCAAAAGAATGTTTATTCTTTGCTTGTAAAATTGTACACCCATTATATAAACATTTAGCCCTTAGGACCGGGGTGTCAAAAGTGCGGCCCGAGGGCTATTTGCCGCCTGTGCCTCATTTTCTATCCACCCTCGGAGCATTATAGAAATAAAATGTAACATTAAATGAGAAAAATAGATTCAAAGGCGTAAAGTAGCAAATAAAATCCGAAATGTTGATACTAATAACTAATAACATAGGGCTTTGTCTTTCAAGTTTGTTGTTTTTTTAGACCCCTTAGGGTCCATATTGTGCACATTGAAACACATATGGCTTACTAGTTTATAGTTGGTGCGTTTTGTTGTTATTTGACAAAACGTAAAGCTTCTTCAAGCGTAGACTAAAAAATAGGAAAAAAGAAAAACAATCAAACGTAGGGTGACGTCGGATAGGCATTGCGCCACAAGACTCCGCCCACCTCTGACGTCACGAGCATAAGTATTTTTCCCAGCACGAGCTTCCGCCATTTTAACTTCCTGCTTTCAAAGGAGGAGAGAAATCACTCGAACAGTACTCGAAGCGCTTGACCGTTGAGTGTAACATAGGGGGTGATTTTGTTTCTTTTTCTTCTGAAAGGCGACACAAACGAACGACTCCGAGTGGTTTCCGACCGTTCGAGTAGTTTTACTTTCAGCCGGAGAGTCGCGATGCCGAGCCACCCGCTGCGAGTAGCGGTTGTGTGCTCGAGCAACCAGAACCGCAGTATGGAAGCGCACAATATCCTCAGGTAAAGAGGGGCCAGCCGGGGAAAAGAAGACGACCAAACGACGACGACGACGACATGAACGAAAATGTGCCTTTTTCGAGTGTCGTGTAGCGAAGAGGTTACCAGTCGCCGACATGGCAGACTTGCCGGGCCTCCGCAGTCCCAACAATGGACTCCTCTTTGAGTGCAGTGTCACGCCGGCTGTTGAGCTTCTTTTTTAAAGCTTCTCGTTTTGTTTTCGGACTTATTGTGAAATAGCAGAAGCCCTACATAGTTTCAATCTAAAGTGAGTCGGCTTAAATAGACGAGCAATTAGGGTTTTATTTCATGTTTGTAACATTGATATTGATAGAGCGCCCCCTAGGTGGAAAAGTTCCGGAAGGAGGTAACTGCAGGCTCGCGACATTTCGTGACGTAACTTGGCGGTGCTGCCCCCTGTGGTCACTCACATTTTTACAGAAAGCGCCGTCATTTTTTGTAGGCCTCTCGATGGGGTTGCAGTGACAGGCAGCTGAAATAAAATCCACATTTAATATTTTTTTTAAAATATATAAGTACATGACACAATATGTTTTGTTAACACTCTGGCTTGCGAAGTGTTTGGAAAAATGTTAACTAATTTCAATACTTGTGCTTACTCCTCTCTTGCAGTAAACGTGGATTTGACGTGCGTTCATTTGGAACTGGCACTCACGTCAAGCTACCTGGCCCGGCCCCAGACAAGCCGAACGTGTACGACTTCAAAACAACATATGAACAGATGTACAACGACTTGGTCCGCAAGGACAAGGAACTGTATCCCCATCTCTCATACACACACACACACTGACTGACACAGCCTGGATAAGTATCAACATGTACATGCATCTTTTTTTTTAGGTAATTAACACGTATGGACACAAGGAAAGTGGATGTTGTTGGCTAAATGGAATGCCAGGAATCTTATTTTTTTTCTAACTTTTTTTGGTATTCATGTTGCAAAATGCTAGTTTTGTTTCAGAAAATGGCAGACCATTAAAATAACAGTGAAGTTTCAGAAAGGAGTGCACGAGAATGCAATCTATTTCATTTCGGATGCTGATTGTCATTACATCAGGCAACCAAATTAACGCATGCAAATTATGCCAAGTGCTAACGAGTTTGCTCATGTATTTAATGGGAGGAAGTGAAGCATTTTTTTTGGCCCTTAACGCCACAAAAACGCTACTTAAGCATATATAGGAAAAAATGGTTTTAATTAGGTAGAAACTTGTGTATGGTTGCAGATGGATGATTTTAACGGAAAATTTCTTTGACATCCTTTTTTTTTATCAGCATTTGAGGCAAATTAGCGTTTTTCACATGTAGCCTGTACGGAGAAGCTACTCTACATCATTTATTTGTATATAAACTTTGTATGCATACTTTCAAATACTAATTGGATGTGACATGGACTAAAGCTGTATGATCTAATACAATAACTATCTTACTTTGTGAATTTATTTGAGGCAGAAATGCATTTTTTTGAGCGCGCAGGTGCACCTTATGAAGTGTGTGCTTTATAATCGTCCAAATCTGTATAAATTAGTTTTAACCACAGAATGGTCTCTTGGTGCCCCTTAATACCAAAACCTGTTCATTTCTAAATGATGGAAAATATAATAGTCCAAAAGAACAGAAGTTGAGTTGACAATACAGCCCAGAGATTTTTGGTAAAATACTTAATGTGCCTTTTTCGTCAATTGACTTGCTCATTCAAACTCAACTAATGCATGTTCCTGAGGGCTACCACTAGAGGGTGCTGCAGCGCACAGCAAAGCTGCATCTGCTGCTATGACAGGCCCAAACATCCATCCAGTTACTATGCCGCATATCCTCAGGGTCCAGACATGTAATCTAACAAAACGCTAAAATGCACCATTTTCCGTTCAATGGTGGATTCCCAATGTGGCTTGGCTTTACTGTACCACCTTCATATGTTCCTTGACCCGACCCCCACCATCTGCAGATACACACAAAATGGAATCCTACACATGCTTGACCGCAACAAGCGAATCAAGTCCAACCCGGAGCGCTTCCAGAAGTGCAAGGAAAAGTTTGACCTGGTCATCACCTGCGAGGAGCGCGTCTACGACCAAGTGCTGGAGGGTGAGCACCGCCCTTTTTGTTTTTGTTTATCTGGGCTCAATTTTTTATTTTTATTTTTGCAGATCTCAACTCGAGGGAGCAGGAGACCCTGCAACCCGTACACGTCATAAATGTAGACATTCAGGATAACCACGAGGAAGCAACGCTGGGCGCCTTCCTCATCTGTGAGCTGTGTCAATGTGTGAGTGTCGGCTAGTCGGAGCACACTGCACATCGGGGCTGTACAAAATTCTAAATTGAATTGAGAATGGCCTCAAAATTCCAATTCAGTTCTTGAATAGGATTGCTGTTGCAAACAGGAAGCGGAAATTCCATGAAATTCAAAGAAACCAGTATATCGTGTGTGTGTATATATATATTTGTGTATATGTGTATATATACAGTATATATTTGTGTATATGTATGTATATATATATATATATATATATATACAGTATATATATATCGTGTGTGTTTATTTTTTTTAATAGAATGTACTTTATGTGCACAATACTTTTATAGTAGATACTTATAATTGTCTTTTTATTCACAACCTTACATTGAAAACCTACTGAGATTAAATACCTTGCTTTATCCAAGTCTTTAAAATGGTTGTCCAGACATGTTGGACATTTTGTTTGGAGTACACTAATGAAATAAAGTCATAATTATAATTAGTTGAATGCCAGGTTGGTTCATACTTTTTTTTTTTTTTTGTAATAACAGTGATTTTCAAAAAATACAGGTAAAAAGACATCTGTTCTGATTTCATTTTGGTTAATGAATTCCCACGGCGAATAGAAACCACAGCGCTAGTTTGAAATTACTGCAGTGCCACAGTCCGCACTTCCAGGCTACTTCAAATTTCAAACTCATGAAAAAAGGAATGTACACCAATGCTGATTTTTGTGCTTAGTCATTTGCAGCTAGGGGGAAAAAAAAGAAATGTGGCTGAAAATGGTATTGGTAGCGCCCCCTGGGGGTTGTGCTCTAAATGCTTAGGAAGACATGCTAGCAGACGACCACAACTACACAGCTTCCAGTAAAAATATTTAATCCATTTAACAATTAAACCTATTGTGTAATGATATTTTATATTATATAGTTATAATAAACTTCTAACACCTTTTTGTCGCTGTCAATCAAATCTGAGCGTTATCGTCTCGGTGAAAGGCTGGCAGGTGTGCCTAATGAGATGTCCGGTGAACATGGAACGGGGCGTCCAAACCTTTTCCACTGAAAAATACAAGGATGCAAGAGCAGCTTTGGTAATATAATAGATGCAAGTAAATTGAATGAATTCTCTTTTTGTAGTCCTATTATAAATTATTGCCATAATTAAAACTTTTGCCATCTTAATTTCCCCAAAATTCCAATCTTATTTTGTTTTGCTTCCCATAATGACTTAAATATGTCTTTATATTTTTCATAAGAGTTAATTTTCATAACATTTGCAGTTAATCTTTTTCCTTGATATTTGTACTTTATTCTTGTAAGAACTTTTTCCACAAGCGAATGTTTTACAAAAAAAAAATTCTTTTTCTTCATGTTATGACTTAAAACATTTTTTTTATTTCAACTTTATGCTACAAAAATATTTTTCCCTCACAATATTAAGACATTCTAGTAAAATTACAACTTTTTATTAAATTGCACATTTTTCTCTTCAGATGTTCACTTTATTCTTGTAAAATGACTGTAGTTTCCATTCTTGCTGCCTTTTTTTTTTTTTAAGTGTTCTATGTTAATGCGTACTGTGGACAAAATCAACTCTTTTCCTCCAAATGTAATTTAGAGGCTGTGTTTTTACATTTTGTGTGCAGATCCAACACACGGACGACATGGAGAATGAAATAGATGAGCTTCTGCAAGAGTTTGAGGACAAGAGCAACAGGCCTTTCCTTCACACGGTCTGCTTCTACTGACCTGACCTGCAATAAGCACATGCACACCCATACACTTGCTCTAGCACGTCCACGTGACGTGCACACGTAGAGCTTTGTGTCAGGACCTGGCTGAGGTATGACATCCGAGCAGTGGTGCGGCTTGCCTCATTGCAGACCTCCCACTTTGCTGCTACCCCTTGGCCTTTTACTCCTCCTCCTCCTCAAGGTCAAACCATGTCCCCCTCTGGGAGCGCGGTGACGTCAGACCAGTCCCAACATTTGACACTCTGATTTGCTCCAGTGCATCGTAATTATGCTCCTCTTTTTTTGTGTGTGATCTCTAGTGGTGATTGCTATTTTTGTGGGCTCCTGCACCTCTAAATGTTTTGAGCCAGGCAGGATGGACAATGAACTGAAAGGAATGTTTGCGTTGTGGATTAGTTATGTTTAAAAGGTCGAGCTGATTAACCAAACCTCGACGTCCTCTCCGAGTGAATTTTGATATTCAAACATGGATGATGCTGCCTTTCAGGGCGTACCTTTTTTTGGTATAAGTTATGTGAGAAAATGATGCATTGTCAGCTCTGAGTGCCTGAATTGTACATAGGAATCTACTAAAAGAATCTAAATCATTTGTGGCTCAATTGTTGTGTTTGTGTAGGATCCCGGTCACTTCAGTGTGTCCCGTGACTGACGGCTTCATTCTTGTTGGGTGAACATTCAGGTCAGCAATTTCTGCTCATCTTAAAACCGAACCCCTCCAAATGGAAATCTAAATCCAGTTAAACACCCAAAGTATAAGAAAGATGGTTTATTCAATTACATGTATTTTATCAGCATCTTGGTGCCTGCATTTCAATCTTTTATGCCAGATATTTAAGAAACCAACAATTATTTCCATGGAATGGACTTTTGGCCATTTTATCTGTATTTTAATTTTAGCATTACTTGAGGTACTTAAAATATTATGCTCTACAGTTTTAGCCCATTTTAGTTCCTATGGCGGAACTGCATCTGCCACAAACATTGCTCTCCATGTCCAATAAGGGTTAAGAACATATCAGATTGTTTAATGTACGTCTGGGGTGTCCATACTTTCCAGCGAGAGGCCACATAGTGGAAAATGAAAAGGTGAAAATTTGATATTTAGTCTATTATGCTTTATTTATATGGCTATTAGCATAAACCTAGCTCTTTTCTCTTTCCCCATTTCTGCTGTTTTTTTCAAATTTTCCAAACAATTCAATTTTCCTCTTTTTAACATTTTAATGACTTTTGCCATAACATTTGCCACTATTCCCATAATATATTCACCCAACCTAATTTTCCAAAAATTACTTTTTCCCATTTTATGACTTGAAATATTTAGGCTCTGCTACTACAACATCCTCGTGATTGAGTTTAATCTTGTAAATTTGCGACTTTTTCATTTCTATTGGCTCTTTTCTGAATTTTCAAACAATTTTAAGGATAATTTTGACTTTGACAATTTTCTAAAAAGTTTCAACTTTCTCATATTAAAAAATGTCTTAATATTTCTATTTTGCTACTAAAATAACATTTCCTCATTTGTTATTCAAATTAGGACTATTGTGAAATTAGTAAGTTTTGTATTTTTGTTAAATAGGTTTCTAATTAAATACAACCACATGCCTGAGGTAGCTGATACAACAGAAACAGTTAGTGGTTAAAAAACAGAAGTTTAATCAGTCTTCTTTCCATCGCGCACATTTAGACAAGCAGGGTTAGTTTTTTTCTCAACACAATCGAGAGTCCCACCATTTCTTTAAACCACTCGTTCAAGATTTACATCTTCAATCTACAACTCCAGTTAAACTGGAGTTCCATCTTTTGGAGGAGAGCCGGCCTTGTCCTCTCTGTCCATGATGCCCTCACTGCCCAGGGCAGAAGCACTTTGTGACTGCACTGTCCTCTGCGGTAGCTGGTCACATTGGAGGAGCTGCGTGATTACCTCCTGTGCCTGAGGCGTCTCGCTGAGGGGCAGATTGAAGCCCATTTTACTACTTCCAGCACCCCCTGCTGGCGAGGGTGAGAGAATCTTGGTCTGAACCTCCTCTTCTGCATGCAGCCAGTCCATTTTCTGCTGGTGTTGCTTGACTGCGTCATCCACCCGGGCATCGATCATGGCCTCCGTGAGCACGCCATCCTCAGAAGAATAAGCTGCTGCCTGTGATAACACATCAGGGAGGGTTGTAAAACAGGGCGTTTGTTTACTTTCAACTGGTAATTTGACTTTGCCAAAAAATTCAAACGTGTGCAAAGTTCAAATGGGGGGCCTACAATATAAAAAATAAAAACATACCATCCAGCAGATAATTACAAAGAATGATTAGTGGCACGGGGGAAAAAAAAGTATTTGCTCTGTCATTAATAAAAAATGCAAATGAAATTTTTAAAAAATAGCAGCTTGTCAGTTTAATCATATTTAACAACTTATGAAAAACATTCAGAAATGATTTGTTTGTTTTCAATTAACAGATTGAGAAACTTTTTTTGGGGTCTTATTAGTATTTCTGTGCAATCTGTATAATCAGGAGTAATTTACTCAAGTTAAATAAACTTTTTAAACATTTCATTGTAAACATACAAAAATGTTTTGGTCTTTAATCTCAGCCTACATGGGATTGGTTGTCTTTGGGATTGAAGTTAAGAGGCAGCCCACAGTGGGAAAAAATGTGAGCACTCCTACCAGGCCAACGTGTATAACCACAGAGCTTGATACCATCTTTGGAGGACATACTATACCTGCCAGGCCACTCCCAACTTGGAGATTTCTCTGCCGGACATGCCTTCTGCCCGCTTGGCTATCTCTGAGCACTTTTTACCATAATCGAAC
Source organism: Oostethus manadensis (assembly GCA_024372805.1). Lineage (NCBI taxonomy): Eukaryota > Metazoa > Chordata > Actinopteri > Syngnathiformes > Syngnathidae > Oostethus > Oostethus manadensis. The sequence continues at coordinate 2,388,399 of QODF01000051.1, forward strand.
TGTGCCAGCTTCATCCTCCTGCAAGAAGCCATATTTTAAACTTGAATGGTCTTCTATGACCAATGGTTTGAGGTTCAAAAACAGCATTGTAGGGTCACAGTCTGTCCTTTTTAATGAAAACTGTACTCACTGTCTCCCTCCGGTGGCAGGCTCGAGCACATATCTGTCAAAGTACAAGCGCACCAGTCTCTCTCTTTCCTCCAGCCCTGGCAGCGCAAAGTTGACTATTTCATCGATACGGTCGTTGATGGCCCAGTCGAACTGCTCGGGTTGGTTACTGGCCAACACCAGCATGAACCTGGATGGGGAAAGAGGCAACAAAACACGTATGTAATGGGAAGTCGTGTGTTGTAAAACGGGGTAGAAGAGAATGTCACCTGTTACTCTGTTCTCCGGTACGATACAAGAAGGCGTTCAAAGTGGCTCGCAGATCTTCACTTATCTTCTCCTGCAAACAGCAGCAATAAAAGACTACCAGTTATGTCCTTTCGGGCTAGAATGAAGTTACAATAATTCCATTCCATTTTCCTCCACTTATCCGGGTCCGGGTTACGGGGGCAACAGTTTCAGTAGGGAAGTTCAGACTTCCCGGTCTCCAGCGACCTCTTCTAGCTCCACCGGGAGGACACCAAGGCGTTCCCAGGCCAGCTGTGAGACATAGTCCCTCCAGCGTGTCCTAGGTCTTCCCGGGGGCCTTCTCCCGCCTGGGCATGCCCAAAACACCTCACCAGGGAGGCACCCGGGAGGCATCCGGACTAGATGCCCGAGCCACCTCAACTGGCTCCTCTCGATGTGAAGGAGCAGCGGCTCTACTCTGAGCTCCTCCCGGATGGCCGAGCTCCTCCCCCTATCTCTTAGGGTGAGTCCAGCCACCCTACGGAGGAAACT